>OMLM01012066.1:0-37589 GCA_900302695.1 Helostoma temminkii
GTGGGAAGGAGGGCAGCCACAGCACCAAAGGCAACTCCACCTCTAAACATAGAAAAGGAGAGGACAAGGGACGCAGCACACGCGATGGCAAGGTGGGTGCGGGTAACCTTATCTCCAGACACTTGCTGTCCGTGTGACTACTTGGCAAGCACAGTGCATCCTGGCAAGTGGGACAGACTCTCTCCCGTTTCACAACTGTATGTTTCCTCTGAGGAAACTTAAATAACAAAGCAGGCAAGAGAAATTTAAGTTGCTGCTGTGGGAAGGAGGAGAGGGGTCAAGAACATATATATGTACAGATATGCATATTTTTAAATATGATTAATGTAATGTTTGAGCCACTGTGTGTCTAACCTGCAGCTAATCAGTGAACTATATGGGTCTCTGAATGTCCAAGATCCATATAGCTGTTGCTGTATAATTTAGATACAGTATCACCCTTCCAACACTCACTTTTTTTCTACATTTTATCTTCCACTTCAAACACCAGGGCCCTTTTTTCTCAAAGTTTATTCCCTCCTTTTTGCTGTCTCTGCAGGAGAAATCCTCAAAGGCTTGTGATAACCAGCTGGCTGTGCCTCCGCTCTCCACAGACGGCTCCAAGTCTCAGAGATCCAAGCTGGTGTTTGAGGACAGGTAAGAGGAGCTCTTTCCACTGTGGATAACCCCTCAGTGGGATATACAGAAAGAACTGCTGTAGGGATCTAGGGTTGCCTTTGATGCGTAAAGCCGAAGGAGGTTAAGGAGGTCATGAAGGCAGGTGACATAAATTTCCATTTTAAAAGCCACTCTCTTGGGAGTCTGTCATTTACATGCCGCAGTTAAGAAACAACAAAGTCTTGCTTCTTATTTTTATTTCAGATGTTTGATTAAATTGAAGAAATAGTCTTCAGACAGCGACTGTTTTATGTGTACTTTATGTATAAGCTTATTAATGTTGTTTGGTCTGTTAATAATTTAATTCCAGAGTCCACTCAGCAGATCACTACTTACAGGAGGCCAAGAAACTCAAACACAATGCAGATGCACTGGTAAGAGAGAGAGCCCACTAACTATTTACATGTGTAACTGATATGTTAGTGTACTGGGTAATAATTAACAGTTTTTAAAACATTTCCATAACAGTTTGTAATTGTATAATAGAGGTTTACTCAAGACCGAGAGTTTCTATAGCCAGTTTAATAATTTAAAAAATATTATTTCTAGTTTTCTCTGTCAAGTAATATTTGACATAAATCTAGTTGAGGCATTTTTTTAAATACAGTATATATGAATTACTATTAACCCCATAATCGTACGTCATTATATGTATTATTAGTATACATTGAATCCACAGTTTTCTGTTGCTGCAGTTGATTTTGAAAATAAGCATTATGTAATACACACCAAGTCACATTCAGTCAGCATGAAACCTCCAAATTAAGTCATGTGAACAGCATTTAACCATGTACTTCTCAAACTGTCTGAGCTGGAAATGTATTGTGTGACTGGTGTATGCTCATTAACTTTGTTGTTTCTTCTTTTATAGTTGGACCGTTTTGAGAAAGCAGTTTACTACCTGGACGCTGTGGTATCTTTTATTGAATGTGGTAATGCTCTGGAGAAGAGTGCCCAGGAGGCAAAGTCTCCCTTTCCCATGTATGCTGAAACAGTGGAGCTAATCAAGTAAGGACAAGCATAAATACCTTTGTCATTGTCACACAATTTTTGTTTACAGGGAACATCAGTTTGTTTACAGGTATTTGGGACCACTGTTACTGTTAAATTCTACAACATGTGAGAATTTTTGTGTTAAGCCTTTTTAAGAGAGCTGTGCAAAAGCTGAAAGCCTTGAGTAATGGCATTTGGCCAGTTGGTTAGGGCTGAAGCCTTACAACCTTGTGATCTGAGAATGTCTAAGTAAAAGTTGCTTTGTGGGAAATGTATGTTTTAACAAGACTGAAGAATATTTGGATGGAGAAAAAGACAATATCGCTGTTTCTCCTGTTTAGTTTAAGTCTGGCCTGACAGTGTTATAGAAATTAAAAAAGGATGAAATTACAAAATATTTCCTTAATAATAGGAACAGTTGCCTGTCCCAGATACTAATTATTTGTTTCCTTTTTACGTTTAGATACACTATGAAATTAAAAAGCTACATGGCTCCAGATGCTACTTCAGCAGACAAGAGGCTAGCTGTGCTGTGGTAAGTATACTGACATTAGGTGATTTCCATTGCATTTCCAAAGCTGCGACTGAAAGTACTTGAAGTTCTTTTTTTATTTGAATATTAAGTTGTGTACTTAATGTCTGGTCACAGCTTTATTTGCAAGTTTTAGATCAATATTTACCAATTTCTCTTTCCAGCCTGCGTTGCCAGTCCCTCCTCTACCTGCGGTTATTCAAGCTGAGGAAAGATAGTGCACTAAAGTACTCCAAAACACTCACCGAACACTTAAAGGTACATTTGTTTCCAGGAAACTGAAAACTTGTTTTGTTTGGCAAACATTCAAAACCACTGAGGCGCAATATAAATTCCGTAAGTGTAGTTAAAGTGTGAAAATGTAACCTGCTTCCTCTCTATAACAAAATGTTCTTTACCCGATTTCGTTTGGCAGAATTCCCTGAGTAACACCCAGGCTCCCTCTCCTGGAATGGGAAAGTAAGTCACGTCCTTCTTGGCTGCTTGGAAATTAAAAATACTTAAGGGCACTTCTATGTTTTGCACACAAGTGTTGAATATTGTGAAAAAAAAAAAATATTATCTCAAATTATCTCAATATTACCAAAAAACACAAAACAATATTTATATCTTAAGAACAATAGTCATATTGTTCACAAATGCTATAAATTCTATCAGTGATTTTTAGTTTGTGCTCAGTAAATATGTGCAGTTTCTAAAAATAACATTTACATAGCTGCTTCTAAGCCTCTACCGGGCACTCTCGTCACCAGTCTGGTTGCTTCTGTTTCCTCACACAGTAAGGCAGCAGGTATGCCCTCTCCGGTGTCTCCCAAACTGTCTCCGGGCACAGCCGGTGGCTATTCCTCAGTCAGCAGCAGCAGCAGCACCAGCTCATCTGTGACCATACCTCAGCGTATCCACCAGATGGCTGCCAGCTACGTCCAGGTCACCTCCAACTTCCTGTATGCCACAGAGGTTTGGGACCAGGCTGAGCAACTATCCAAGGAGCAGAAAGGTAAGGTTTCACACTGCTATTTTATTTATTATTGGTAATTTATGTAGAAGTTACTGTTAGTAGGGTGCTCAAACTCTACCTTTAACACCTTCAAGAACCATGTTTTTATATTATTTTTGGTATTCTTACTGAGGTTATCCCCTCCCTGGACAACGGTCAGGGTGGATTTGAAATAAATTAAACAAACATGAGTGCAGGTACTTTCAACACTTGTTGAAGTAAATGGTAATAATCTACTAAAGTTTAAGCATTCTGACTTGGACAATGTACATTATTCATTAAAATAAATGTGCTTTTATTTTTGTTTTGGTGTTACTTTTCGCCTCCAGTAAGATCAAAATATACAGCATAAATGTGCACTGTTGTTAATCATTTCTTAAGTATGCAACAGCTGCTGCATTCCACATGGATTTAAACAATATGTGGTCACATATTAACCAGCTGCTGTGAAAAGTAAATTAATCAATGTTATTTCAATATTACAATACTATTAGATTGTCCCCATCCCTCTTCAGTTTCTCTGTTGGCCTTTATGACAGTGTTGAAATCATTAGTTGATTGACTTCAATTGATTAATAATCAGTAAAACAATCAAGAAAGAAAAATACAAATATTTTTCAGCTTCTCACACGAGGATTGTCAGTTTTATTAAGACTGAGCAGATTAAATGACAGTGACAATAATTGTAGTCCTAGCCACCTGTGACAGATAGTTTGTCAAGCTTGAACTAGCCTCATACTTACTGACACTGCTCCTGTCACTGGATTTTTTTCAGACTTCTTCTTGGAGTTGGACAAGGTGATGGGTCCTCTGATCTTCAACACCAGCACCATGACAGAACTGGTGCGTTACACACGGCAGGGCCTTCACTGGCTGCGCTTGGACGCAAAGCTTATTCCCTAGCGAGGATTTTTCCCCCAGCGCTCGGCTTCCACACACAGACACACACACACCTACACCTCAGCCTCTTGTGTTCAGCAGCATGTGTACACACACACACACACACAAACACACACGATGAACTTCTCAGACATATCTCCAACACTGTGTCCATTTTCTACACCAGCTTGCCAAAAACACTGAGCAATTTAGAAACATGTCACCCCATGGCACCGCACAGGGAGAAGCATCAAAACTGCAACACAGGAATAAAGAGCTCATCGCCACGCTTCACGTATTGGCATTCTTACGAAACCTTTGAAGGCCATGTTTTTATCTCTGTGGCATGGAAATGCTGAATTGTTTATTATAAAGACACTAAAAATGGGTTTGGTTTATAGGCTACTTTGGCTTTTAACTATTTCTTTTACTTTGTTTCACCAAAGTACCTCCCACAAACACCAAAGGTGCTTTAAAATGAAGGTTTCTCTTTATAATTTTTGTGCCTTGTATGTGAGCTACAGGAAACCATTCACTTATCGTACCTGAAAAGGTGTTTTTTTGTTTTTATTTTTTTTCTTTTTCTTTGTTTATGTTGCTTATAGCCACAGTTGTCCTTTTATGCATTTTAACTATTTAGCAACTAATGGAAGCTGGCAACTGTTATGTTTTTTGTTGCAGCCTTTAAAGCAAGTAAAGAGGGTGTTGGTCTCTACTCATTAAGCTAAATGAGTAGTGACCATTTAGACCATTTGTGGGCATATAAGATAGAGATTAATTTTATATGCCCGCAAGATTTAGGGACTGTACTGGTGTGCACAATAATGAATGCATATGACACACAATTTTCTAAATGTTATATTTATCACTGTATTAGTTTTATCATTGTCCTCTTAATTTTCAGAATCATGAACTTCTTATATTTTTGCTAGATTATGAAATGAACCAATTGGTCCTTTTGGATGTACGGTGCGTTGTGACCTCTAGGGGCTGCTAGTGGGAGCATTTAGATTCTTCGCCTTTTGAGAAATTGGCCACTTTAATGTTCTCTCTAAGAGATTTTTGTACAAATCTCCTCCTGTGAAATGTTTTTACACATTTAATTTGTTCACTGGGAAATTTCCTCAGAAGAGTCCCTTCCGGACAGTGTTATTCTGTCTTTGATCCCCTTGTTTGCTCAGTGTATTTTCCTAAGGAACAGCAGGGAGTGTCCTAAGTATTGAAGATGTTATCCACACATACAATGCAGTTATTTACATTGCAGTTTATAATAAAGGGGCCTGTGTGACCACTAATTTGGCATGACAAAAGCAAATACATCTGAAAGGAAAGACGGTGCTTATAGAGGCAGACTCATCAGTGATGCAGGTTAGCAGTGTTTCATATATAAATTTATGATTATATATTTCAAATTAGAAGTATAACAGCTAACTAATATAGATTTTATTTATATACCGAGCAGTTTTTTTTTCCTTCTGGCCAAGCAGGAGTATAACTTTTCAAATGCATATGTTTAAAACAGGGTTGAGCAGGGATTATAAGATGCAAAGTATTTGTATATGTAATTGTTCATATTTAAAACCTTAATCACACTTGTATCATGAGACAGTAGATGAGAAACAAGTCAGGTAGTTGTTGTTAATATGGTTTAGCAGGTTGGGTAAAAGTACCTGTGTATGCCAGCTGTCCAGGTATGAACATTTCTCCTATTTAAAATTTCATCTTGTCGACAAAGCAGATGTGGACAGCAGTGGTTGAAATTAAGGCATTAACGTTACCCAAGCGTTTTCATGGACATTTCTGTTGTTTGGTAATGGTCAGTGACGCGGATGATTGTCCTTCTTGGTTATTTTAAAGCCCACTTCCTTCTAAAACATGCTGGAAATAATAAAACTCGAGCCAAATCGTATTCAGCGTCCGTGTTTGAACATCAGTGAAGTGCCAGAAAGTGAAATAGTTTTTAAGTTATTACTTTTTCTGTCACTCGTCCGCTATTTTAAACCTTGCATTTGGATTTTTCATTTTAAATTTGAACCTCATTTTACAGTTTTCATCTCAGCAGAACAAATCATTCAAATCATGATTTGACCCAAGTTTGACCTTGTGTGTTCTGTGTTTTCGTTCTTCGTCTGGCTCCCTGACCTTTATTGTAGGAGGGGACACTGTTATTTCCTCTTGCACTTTAAAAAAAGAAAGTCAGAGGAGGTATTATTTTAATCTATGCAGGATTTTTACAAAGAAATTTGTTTCTGTGGAAAAAACTTGGGATTTCCCCCCCTCCCACTTCTTTTTTTCCTGCCTCAGCAAGAAACCTGTTGAACTCAAGTGTCCAATGCCTTTAGCTTTTGCAATTTTGTGTACCAGTTTAGTAAATATGTGTATATAGATCTGTTTTTTAACCAAACACAGATGGCTTGAACCATTTTGTACTTAACGCTGGAGGCCACTTTTCTCATAGGAATTCCTCTGTGGGTTTTGCCAGCCCAGTCAAGTCTTCATACACTGGTACACTTTGTAAGTACAGGTCCGCGCCTTGTGTTCCCTACACTATCTTGTAGTCAAATGTACAAATTTAGTAGTAGAATTATTTGTAACTGTTTGCTACTCACTTATTTATTTTTCTGCCCCTTTGCTTAATATTTTTTTTCTATTTTGCCTTTTTGACGAGTACCATTTTCTGAAATAGGAAGATGTAAATGTATTGGGGTCGTTCATGATGAGATTTCATTGTAAGTAATTAATATTAATTCTAACTTGAAAGAATCCAGGGTAAGAAGATGAGCTTGTTTCCTTTGACATTCAGTAGGAAGATGTTAACACTTGCATGTTTCTATTTAAATACAGATGTATAAATTGTAAATATAACATTTCTTTTAAGGGTGAATTTCTACTACAGGATGACATTTTTATTAAATTTAAAAATGCTGTAAATACATTTGTGAGATACTTTATGCACATTTTTCACTCCCACTGTGGGCTTTTGTGTTCTCTTCTTTCACGTTACAGATGACATCCCAGTCTCTTAACACTGTAGTATATCAGATTAATTTCTCAGTCGTTCTCTTACTATGCTCGTTTACTTTGTCTTCTGCTTCACTGTCTCAGTATCATGTCACCACTTAATCATAAATGTCCCTTGATCCAAGTGTGACTATTTTGTCTTCTCTGTAATTGGAGGCGTGTACTTTTCATGAAATGTATATTGCTGATTTCATAAGCTGGATGGATGACGTATACAGTCCTGTTATGTAAAACCACGTCACATTTCTTCTTCTCGAGAGAAGATGTATTTACTGTGTCCCTTTTTAAACAATTGGTCCAACATGTCTTTTGAAACAGAGGTATTTCTCTACACGTCAGAACAGTTGTAGCAGTTTCTACAGTATGCTATGTAACACCTTTTTTTCTAAAAGTCGTCTCAAAGTGCGAGAGGAGCAGCAGCAGCAGCATACGCCATGTACAATAGTCAAAATTGGATACGTTTTAAGAGAACTGATGATAGAGATGATATATATGATGGATGCAATATGATTAAAGGTACTCGTTGAGTTTGATCTTCAAACTTAGGTTATGTAATTTAAAAGCATTCTTGTGAAGTGAGTATTAATTGTGACTAATGAGAGTCTGTCCTGAATATTCTTTGTATTTTGCCGTATTGAGAATAAAATATATATGGATATGTTTAATTGTGGCTCGTTTTATTGTAGCAGCATGACATTGCTTCATCTTGAATTGAATGAATTAAGAACACTGTTGTGATTTATAGTACAACACTGCTTTTGATAACAGGCCAAACCTATTTCAGATCACTTCAGTGCACAAATTGCCACCAAGTGGTCAAGATATGATATTGTCACTGCTGGTCAGTTTCAGTCTGACTTGTCACACACTGTCATAACACCCATGATTGTTAGTGGTTAGTTAGTTAGTTACACTAATCACAACATGGACAGGCAAAGGAGTTGCACAGAACTTAATTAAAACCAATTTGAGCAATTGAAAGAATTCTTCAAATTATTACGACGTCTTAAAACCAGCTGTCTTGGGTATTTTCAGTTAATTCGCCTTTAATTACTCGGCTTTAAGGTTCAATTAGGAATGAAAGAATACTGCTTAAAGGGGAAGACCTTATTTCAGTATATATATTTCAGTATAAGATCATGTTCCTCACTTTTGCCCATTTATAATACTTATTTTAGAACTATTATTAGTATTGTGTCTGATTAATGTCTACAGTAAGTCCAGAAATAGACTGCCACCTCCTGGTTTAGACAATGGCCGGATAGTTGTCTATAGTATGTGTATGAAGCACATATGCAGTAGTGCAAAAAGTATTCACACTATTAAGTATGAGTAGCATTATCCCTTCATCCATCATCTATGACATTTATCCTCTTAATCGAAGGGGGCTGGAGCCGAACCCAGCTGTCAACGGGCAATAGGTGGGGTACACACTAATTAGTAACAGTACAACATAAAAACACTCCATTACTACTTAAGTAACTCTATTCTAAGTAAAAGTATGTGTGTAATAGTGCACCTAATGTGTCAAAATGAAATTACTAATGCTATTCATGATGCATTACCATATAAGCAGCATTTAATTTTATAACTTTGGTGTACTACTGTGTTTTCATTCTATTATATGTTTTATAGAAAGTACACAAGAAGCATACAATTAAAGTACATCAGAACCGTCTTGAGTAAATCTGACTATACTTATAAATTGTAAATACAACATTTTATGTGCCTAAAAAACCTTCTGAGATCTGAGATTGTATGATATTGTAATGTTTTATATTTCGTTTATATAAATATCCTGAACTATGCAAGTAGCGCAGCCTCACTTGTTACAATAAGAAACAGAAGGTGCTCAGTTAATCTTTCTGTGCATGAAACAAAAGTATTCCAAGTAGTTTATATGGCTTTACATTGCAGAGCCTCTTACAAATGATTAGCTGCTTTTAATCCACATTGTGCAGCTCTGAAAAATTTAACTCTTTGTCACCTAAAATGTTTCTTCACTGCTTTTGTCTTCTCACTTTTTTTTTGTTATGGCTTACAGTTTTCATGTTTGCGTTCAGAATGAATCTACAATCAAAAGTGGAAAGTAAGTTTACTCAAGTACTGCACATAAGTATAGTTGTGAAGTACTTTTGGCACTGCCATCTTCTGCAACTTCATATTTATACTCCACTACAATTCTAAGGAAAATACAACAGAACATCTAATGTGCCACTTACATAATAATACAAAACTTATAGGAGCCATTCTGAATACTAAATACTACTGCATAGTAAATCTAGTTGCTAGTATCTAACATACTAATTATGCTGTTACGTTAACATTAGAGTTCTACTTAAGTAAAACGTTGAAAGTTGGACCTTTACTTATATTTAAGTATTTTCATCAGTGAAATAAGTTTATTTGTACTTGTTAAAAGTGGTAAAAGATTATTTCTACAGTGTAGTAATAATACTTTTGCTAAAGTAAAGTATGTCCTCTTCTGCTGCTTTTACTTTGGTCGTAAGGTTCTGTACTTAGGTCCTATTTTGAGGTACTTGAATAAAGAAAAGGAGTAACTCAAGTTGATGTACTAAGTACATGCTCCAAAATTTACCTCAACAATGTATTTTAAACAGCATGTGTGTAGAACTTGAGTGAATGTACTTAGTTACTTATCATCTTTGGTTCTGCTTCTGCATCTTTTCAGTAAAAAACATCTTTGCAGCCCTAAAAATATTGTTAGTTAACTAATTTATGAATCAACTCAACCAGCTACAGCAGTAAAAGCCTGCTTTTCCATAAGTAATAATTATTCAATGATCTTGTACATTGACAAGAACATGTTTGGAAACACCTACACACTTATGCATTCTTATGTTTTGTTGTTTTTTTTTTTTATTTAAATGGTTTTAAATGGATCACAGGCTACACTAAACCACTCTCCCAATGTCCAGATCATCACATTTCCACCTCCATGCTTCACTGATGGTGTTATCTTTTCATGAGCTCTACTCTCTCTGTACCTTTCTGCAGGTATCCCAGCCCTTGGAGCAGTTAATGGCCCAAAACGCCTGCCCAGTGCTCTGTTTGCTGCTCGTTGCTGTTATTGTGTGGCCTGTTGTTCTCTTCTCTCTTAGTTTCAAGGCAGATGGCCGCCCACCCTGGGCCTGGATCTCCTGGAGGTTTCTTCTGTTAAAGGGAGTTTTTCTTCCCCACTGTTGCCCACTGTTGAAGTGGGATTTGTTTAAATCTATATAGTTGTATTCCTTTATTTTTGTAAGGTCTTAAACCAAGTGCCTTGAAATGACTTGTTGTGATGTGGCGCTAGATGAGCAAACTGAATTTAACTTTATGTTCTTTTTATGTTCGGACACTCGTGAGTACTTGTCTTCTTGGACAGATGTGCACTTGGGCCTCCAGATTCATCTTCTGTCTTGATTGGATCCAGTTGTGGTGTGTGAGACTATAGCGTACAGAGGCTATAATACAGTGTGATTTCATAGCTATATCAGAGTCACCTTTCTTCACAAGAAAAGACTGACGAGTTTCTAAGAAAAGCTGTTTCTCTTTGGTCATTTTTAGTTTAAACTTACACATGAAACTGTGTTTAATGGACATGAACTTATTTTAAAATGTTTGCATGCATGATCATTTTAAGACAATCTGGCCGTTGTTTTGTTTTGTTTTTTTGCAGTTTTAAATGGTTTACATGGCGATTGAGTTGTTACAGATGACAGAGGAACAGTTTTTTTTTGTGTGTGATTTCTTGCCAGTGTACTTAACAGTAAAACAATCACAGTTTACACATTACACACAATACATTTATCTGCACTGAGCACTGATACTACCAATTTTCCTGAGTTTTCTATGCAGGACTCTGTGGTAGAGCACCACTACTACAGTAAAGCACCTGAATACGTCCTCCACTACTGCATTTACTTAAAAATACTTCCTCCACTTTGCTCTCTACACCTGTGACTTCAGTTTAACTGCTGCTTGCTTGGCGTGAATCACAACAACGCACAGACATTCCAGCTTTCACTGCTCCGCCATTTGCACGGACCCACCAATAGGATGTCGTGTTTCCCAACGTCCCCGCCTCTCGCAGCACCCGATTGGTCGACGTGGTCCTCATTACCTTTCAGCCGCTCCCCTCTCTCCGGGAGTCAAGGTAAGCTAACTGCGAGGCGAGTAAAAGGAAATCTCATTACCAGAGGGCTGAGAGACACGCCAGCCAGCTGGGAAAAGTGAAATTAGCTCGTCGGTTTATGTTATTTTTTTTGTTGCTGTTATTCAGTCGAGAAGAAACAAACCAATCTAGAGGAGTACAAGTTGGAAACCGGGAATCAGCAGGTACGTGAAGGGGACTGTTAGCAACAGGTGCATCTAACAGCTAGCTAATAGGTATCGCTGTGCTGGCTCAGTTTCGGTTGTCAGCTGTCATGCTGTTTGTTTTATAGACGGTGGTCATAGTGTAGCTTAATGGAAATAATAGTAAAAAAAAAACTTCACTTTAAACATCTCTTTGCAGTTTTCAGAGTTGTCTAGAAGTCCTTGAATGGACCACTCTGTTTATTTCTGCTTGTGTGTTTGCTCTTTCTGACATAATAATATACAACAACATATAACCACACTGCAGCCTGTGTCCTGTGGTGTTGCTAGTGAACCTTTCTGTGATGAATATTGTACATTTTAAAATCATTTCTGAGTGCCCTAAAATTAATCTTTGGTGTATTTAAAGCTGCAACATTAAATTGCTCCAAAAAATAGATTAGTCGATGAATATTTGTCGGCTTTTCATATATTTTCTGATACTTTATAGACCAAACAACTAATAGATGAACCGACTGACATACTTTGGATGGACCATGAAAATAACACTAACAATAACAAGTTATGCTCAATTATATGCTCAAGGGCTTAACAAATAACAGTTTGGATAACTGATGATTTTTTTGTTTTTTAGACTTTAATCAAGTAAAATTGAAGTTTTCTGTTGAAGAGAAATGTGCACTCCAAATGAAGAAGAAGAAAATGATGGTTAGTTGCAGCCCTGTAATGGATAGATAGAGACAAGCCAAACTACTGTTATTGCTGTATTTAATTGCCACATTACTTGTTTGTTTTATGCATTGCCAGTGTTTGTTGTTGGGCAACAATCCAGTAATTTGTGAGAACTACATGGCATTGTCCTTTACTAACCTTGTCTCCTTCGCTAAAATTGATACCGGTACTGAATTATGCACAGGAGCACCTTTCTACCTAATGACTGGACTATGTTTTATTTAAAGTGAGAACAAAAGGCACCACGGTTGTGGCAGGGTGGCTTCGGGTTGGAAACGAGACACTGGTGTTTTGTGCACTGGCTGAAACTGAAACGCTCATGCTTTAACGGTGCGTTGGTCAGATGGTGGGAGGCGGTGGGAGCACACAGGCCTCTCTGTGCGCTGCTGCTGCTGCTGCTGCTGCTGCTGCTGCTGCTGCTGCTGCTCCCGGATGCTGCGATCAGGCTACTGACCCAGAAGGCATGATTTTCGTACACACAGACAAAAACATCAGTCTCTTGTACATCAAGGGGAAAAAAAGAAAAACAAGGCATGCACCTTCTCCATGCAGGCGCCCTGATAAACACCTGTTGATGCAAACCTCATCTAATGGTGTTTGGTTTGTCACACACTATTTGATGTCAGATGAAACAGTGACTCGGCACTCGTACAGTGACACTGCATGACGCGGCTAAACCGTGATGACATGTGATGCTTATAGATTGTGTATGAAAGCTGGACTGTGTTGTGTATGTAGGGAGAATAAAGAAGATAGGAAGCCACAACAAAAGATGGAAGTGCATAGAAAGACAAGTGTTTAGGGTCACAAAGCTGTGGACATACATAGGCAACATGATATCTTTACGGTGCGCTGAGAACAAAGCTGTTCAACAAAATAGTGTGGCTGTTTTGTATATTTGTCATGCTGCTGTAAAAATATGTGACTAAACAAGGCTTGTTGTTGCTTAACTTGATGTGACTAGTCTTTTTTTTTTTTTTTATCAGATTAGAACAGATGAAATAACTTGTACTATACCTGAGTGTATGGTTTGGACACAAAGGATGTTTACATCCTTTCAGTGACCTTTTTTGCTCAGCCCACGAACTAACTGGTTTGGCTGCATAGGTAACATTAGAGCCTTTCAGGGAGGTTTATGTATTTTCTTAACCTGATGCAGACACTGGCCTCAAAGTGGCTGAAAGCGACCCAGATGAAATTATGCTTCATTTTCGATTAAAAGCAAAGCAATTAAAATAAAGACACTTCTCTAATTGAGTCATTCACTTCAAAATGGCTTCTTATCTGTGTCGTTGACGCTTTCTTATAAAGAAATGTTGATCACGTTGTAATTCCACCCCTTCCTTTGTTACCTACATGATTTGAGGCTTTTTGAGGTTTTCCTTTTGTGAAGGAAACGGTTGATGCATTCAGTGACTCATTCAGGGCGACGAGGAATTCAGTTGTTTGTTCGTAATGGTGAAATGATTGACTCAGAATAGGTGTCATCAGGTATGAAAAGCGATTAGTGATTACATTAAGTGTTAACTGTTGGCATGTGATTTAAATAAGAATGCGCCGCTGTAAGTGTGTGACAGTTCATTTAACGGGAATTAAAAGTGGAAACCGAGACATTTCACCACCAAAACTACTTACCCGACAGAAAGTTACAGCATCAGACTTTACAAGATGACACATTGTAAACTTTAGAGATAAGACTTGCACATTATGTCATGCTATGTATCTGTATATTTTACCTTTTGTACATCGTGTTGATTGTTATAAGTTAATAATTAAACTGTAGATACCATGGAGGCTAGTTAGCGAAAGGTGTGTTGTCTTACTTTGTGAAAGTCAACATGATGTCATGCTCTTCTTGAAAATAGCGTCCTTGAAAATAAATAGCAGATAAGATGATTGCTTCATGTTTTGAGTGTGACATGCAGGTTGTTGGGCACGCTTACGTTGGGTGACATTGCAGGAGCTACCAGCAAGGTCACTTCTGGTCAAAATGCATTCTCTTTGAATTAGGGCATGGAGGAGGAAGGCAAAACACGATTAACTTGAAATATCCAAGTTAAAATTTCCCCACAGCTTTTAATTAGTAATAGGAAATAACAGAAGGGGAAAATGAGGTTGTTTTTACTAGAAGCCATGTTAAAAATGAAAACACTGAAAGGAAAATACCCGCAATACCAGCAGCTGTTATTGAATGCTAACTATTCTTGTTGTTTTCAAGAGTAAAATTATGCTGTCATGATGATCATAGAAATTAATGTATGAGGCAAAGATAGAAATATGTTGTCATGACCTGTGACAAAGATTGATTATGGCGAGAAAATGTTGATCATTAACACATAAGTAGGCCTGCGTACTGTATTCTCGTACTCTCGTATCACCAGATGTAGCGTGTGAATTGCAAAACAGAATTGGATTTTGTTCATCTCAAGTGGCCAGAAACACAACTCCAAATAAATGCTAGATGTGTAAACATGAACCCTCCTGGACTGCACGATTGATTGCAATTGATTGATAGTTTTTTTTCCTTTAGTCAGGCACTCTAGGCATCTTTTTACTCTGCTTTTGTCTGGTTTCTTCTCCTCAGCTGTGACGTCTGAGCTCTCCTCTGCAGCTAGAGTCAAGGAGCTTTTGATTTTTCCCGACCACTCACTTGTCTGCAGGCATGAGTTATGTCAGATCCATCTTTTGTCAGACAAGCACTCTGCTCCATGGGCCTCCTCATGTTGTATAGAAAAGATGGATGTGAAGTAGACAAATGGCTGACGGAGGTTATCTCTGGTTCATACGGGACTCCCTGAGGGCACACTGGAAAGCATGTATGGTTATGTGTGTTTTTTCTGCCTATTCAGGTTATCTGACATGACCACACCTACACTATTGTTTGACCCTATAGGACCCCCATTGTGACATGACAGTGTCGTATGTCATGTGCATGACAGAGTGCGTAACTTACCAACTTGGAAGGGCAGCTCTTAAAAACACATCCTGCTCCTTTTCCTCACTTAAAGCTGCCCTGTGGCGATTCCTCTAAACAATGTTTGCAGTTTGTGTTCCCAGGCAAAATGTATATTCTGGAGGTCATACATTTAAAACTTGCTTTGTTTCTGTTCATGTTTAGCATAAATGCATTAAGGAGAACTGGAGTCTCTACCACCGAGGATTAGGAATGTACACGTTTTGTTTCAGTCCCACAAGTGTAACCACCAAAATATGGTTTGATTGGCAGCTCCCTATCCAGCTCTCATAATAATACATCCATAATTTTTACTTCTTAGCTTAGGTAATGTTTACTGGTTTACTGGTTGCCTCGTTGTTTCTTGACTTGCTGCCTTGACATGGATTCACACGATTGGATTTTAGTGTTTGATGACGATCAGGCTAATCCTATAGGGCTTTGGGGTTAATGGCTCTGTGGGGCTCTTGTTTGGATCTCTGTGTTTATAATACATAATTATACATAGATACATAATAAGAAGCACATTTTACTGTAGAAGAATCAAGGTATCAGAACAAATATCTGTATTTAAAGTGGCATTGCTTGTTACTGGTGTGAAACCAAGTGTAACATTATCTTATCCTGCGTTTTCTTCTAGCTTATTCATTGACATAGTTATATGTGCTGTAAGATAAAAATCAGCTGATATCTTCAGCTGGATCCTTTATGAAACAGAAATATAATAGAAGAGAAGCATAATAAAGGTCTCCAGATGCGTCACAACATAGGAGTGGGGGCAGAGAGGAAAACTGGACCTGACGCTGTTCACTGTAGTTTGGACTACAGAGCATCGCTTCATCTTTTGTCTCTCTTTGAGACAGACTATGGGCTGCTGGAGGGCCCTCTCAGGTTTCATAGCCCCTGATGAAAAGGTGTGGGTGAGGGGTTGTCACTGAGACTTGAGGAGGCCACAGACGCAGTAATATGGCTGTGATAATGACTAATAAAAGAGGCATTTACAGCTGTCTGACATGGCTGGAAGTAGAGGCTTGATGTCTTTTTTTTTTTTTCTTGTGTGGGTCCAGTGGGACTGTTATGGCCTCAAGTTAACTGAGGCCTTTTCTTTGGCCCAAGTTGCTAAAATGAAACAGCTAGTTAGTTAGTTAATAAATATTAGTGAAAAGCACTGGACCAGTTTACTATATGAAGTGACACAGTTTAGGACTGAAAAAACACTTGACCAATCAATTAGTTTGTTGTCGGCTATTTTGATGATGGATTAATTTATTTTTCAAGCAACAAACTTGAAAAAACATTTTCTACTTTAAGCCTTTAAGTCAGGATCTCTTGCTTTTCTTTTCTTCTTCCTTTTAACCTTTTAAATGTGATGGACTTTTGGTAGGACAGTCCGAGACATGTTAGGACATTAGCTTGGTCTAAGTAGCAATGTATGTTTTTTTGTTTTTTCTTCACTATTTACCATTAGTCTTGCTAAACATTTGAGACCAATAATCCACCAACTGGCTAGAATAAGCCAAAAGAAAAAATATATAGGAAAAATGTATAAACAAAAATACATACAACAAATTTATGTAGCCAGCTCTGAATGTTATGTGTTTTAGCTCAGTACTCATATCACCAGTGTTTCCTCAAGCATCACCATATCTAGCTACTGCAATGCATTTTGCTTTCCTGGGTTACAAAGTCCAGAGTGTGTTGCAGTGTTTTCTGGTGAAGTTTAATCTTTTTGTGATTTGTTTTACAGCCTTAACCCTCCCTTTACTACCGCCACCACCATCCTTCCACCTCTGACCCCCTCTCTCCTCTCCTGCTCTGAGGTAGGAAACCTGCGCTGCCTGCGCTAAAAGGAGCCCATTGTGATCAGCACCCCAAAATTGACCCCAGTGGCAGACTCAGTGCTGGGGAGCACAATGGAGATAAGAACTCACTGACTCCTGAGCATGATGATCAGTATTATTAGGTTACTGTATAGATTTCAAAAGCTGGACAGGTTAACACCGATTGTTTCTTCTCAGCAGGGGCGTGAGTACAATAAGAGATCACCCCCAGCCTGACGTGTACAGCCTAAGGTGTAGGTGGGACTAATTATTAGCACGTTAGTTATTTCAGTAGAGCGCCGCTGTGTCTTGTCATTTAAATTATCCACATGCGGTTAGAAAAGCGGTTACACAGAATTAGTCAGTTTGAGAGTCTTATCAGCCAGTTCATAGAAAAAGTTGGATGTTACATTGATCCTCTGTTTTATAATGGCCTGAAGAATGATAAAACTAGCTACGTGCTAACTCATTGTCCACCTGCAGCAGATTAATTAAATGTCAGAAGTGCTGTAATTCCTGAAAGGTCAAAGATTTCTTTTTTCATTTTTGCCTTATTCCTCCTCCAGGTTGGACAAAATAGGCCTTAATGTTATTATACCTGTGGTTTAAAAACATTTTTTTGGGCTTTATAAAGTGAGAGACAGGAGTGAAGATATGAATTATTGTTTTTCCAGATGTTTGACTCAAACTCTGTTGTTTTTTTGGGATCCAGATGTCTTGTAGTTCCGACATCTAATTACAAAAGTTCATATGGTCAGAAGCTGTTCTGTTCTAGGCGTTACTTCCTTGTAGAAAACCCATCAGTATCCCGTCATATTCGGGCATATTTTAAAGGATTGGTATCGGCTAAAATAAAGCCGATCAAATGCAGATCCGTCTTTTACTCTGCAGCCACAGTTCTTAACTCGGAGCTCTATACTTTTCTCTCTGCTCTGCGTTCTGTGTAGAGCAGTGACTTGCAGCAGGGTCCCATCACCTCATTAATAACCCAAGTTATTAATAATCCTGCTCCAGAATGATCGTTTGGTTTTTTGGCATGTAAGAAACTTTGCAGGGTAAGCAGTTCCACAGTTCATAGTTTACATTTTATGGCCGAAGCTGTATTATAGAGACTGTTATGTTATAAAACATCAGCTGAATTTTTGTAGCCTTTGACATTGAGACTGACCAGCTACTAACTAAGCTAAAGACTCAGTTGGCACAAAACTGGAAACTATTTGTTTTCAAGCAATAAATTGAATCTGATCCAACAAGGTCCGTTTTATATTTCACCGGGTTTGCGTAAATCTAAAAAGCTCAGGGCATCAGAAATGCCATGTTTGGTGAAATTGGATATCTTTAGAAATGTGATCGGCTCCACTTAAAGCTTTTTCTAGATCAAAGTGCCTCACACTGGTTAGCGTAAATGTTTCTGATGCTCTGCCAGATTTTTGTTTTTATTTAGGAATTTGTAATATTAATCAGCATCTATTTTGTGGCTTAATTTCAAAAGTCAAAATGAACAAAAGGACTTTTTAGACAAATATAGACCCCAAAGTCAAGTATGAAGTGATTGTTGAACAGTAACTGTGATACTATGAAAGCAGTCGATTTATTTACCCTAGTGTTTTTTTCTAAACTGGCTAAATAAGTAAGTATTTCTTCATTTCATTCCAAAATGTCAACACCAAACTCAAATACCAAAACTCATCTTTCTCCAAACAAACGCTGAGGAAAAGTACTAGTTTTAACCTTAGTCAGAACATAACTGGATTTGGTGGCTTAGTAACACAAGAAAGAAACACTTTCCATGTTGGACACCTGTTACCCACAAGACAGTCCTTAGCTTCATCTGCTTCATTATGGATTATCACTTCCATCTGGTCCATGTCTGCCAAGGTAATTGTGAGAATTTTGGTCACTTCAGTTGCCTTAATTTCAGCTTTCATGTCAAAGTGGCCACAGGTGTATTACAATTCTGAGTCTGAAAAACATGTCTTGCCTCAGCTCTGTTCTTGATTTCAGTGGTGGCCATGTCACGTGGAGGTGGAAGGAGTACATATTTACCATTTGCCCTGACACAGTGTCTCTGTCTGCCTGGCGGGTTAGTTTGCAATTCAAATGTCTTGTGCAACCTAACCAAATGTTTCCTTGTTGTTCCGCCGCTACTGCTCTACACGGCAGGGTATTGTGTCTCTGTACTGTCCTTTTTATCCCTCTGAAAGTATGAAAGGAGAGTTTAGACGCATGACTGTTTCATCGCCCCGTATTAGAGAATGAAAAGTGACCTAGTTTCTCCCACTTTTCCTTTTTATCCTCATATTTCTCTTTGTTTTCTGCTGTTTTTCCTTCCTTACCATTCGTCACCACGTTGCTCATGTAACAGCAGCAGCTCTAAGCGTGAATGACTCATGCAGCCCATAACATGTGACAGCGACTATGTTAATTTGGCCCATGTGGGAAGATATTCACCTAAAAGAAAGACGAGCAACAAGTTTGTTATTCTACTGGTCACCTATTAAAATGACTACAGGGAGACATGCATGATTAAAATTCACTTTACTTAGTAGTTGAAATTAATTTTTGGCTTATAATGGGTGTTTGAGTGTGTGTCTGCGATTATATTTTAATTGACCTATGCATGTTATTCTGGATAATTATAATGCTGTTGAGGTTCAAGGCAGGTGCAGGCGATAAATAAGTTTGTGGGGGTGCAGAATTTGTATAACCTTAAAGGAATAATGTTTATTTTTTTGGTTACTGACGTGTCATTGTTTGTGTCCTTTTGGTATGCTAAGCTAATCGCCCATTAGCTGGTGCTTTATAGTAGTGTATCTGGATGAGAGTCGTGTCAATGTTCTTATCTACTGCTCAGCTTTATAGGGGAAAAAGCATTTTAACCAAAATGTGAAGCTGTTTCTTTAAAGTAGCTGCACACCCTTGGTAAACTCGAACAGCTGATTTCAATCAGCTGCACTGACTCAACCTCTTCTAAGGACTGTGTTTGACTGACGTCTCTCTGACTGAACTGCTTTTTGCACCTGTTAGAGCAGGGAAAATTTTACCTACAATACAGCCATCTCAGGTTGAAACCACCGGAGCAAAACATTAACTAGTTTGGGCTGTGTTGTAAACTACGGTGACGCTAACATAGTTAAATTGTGAAATATCCTTTTGTCATAGTCCATGCACTGAATACAGCAGCTCTGCTGGGAATTCTACATATTTATAGTCTCTCAGTTTTTAAGTTAGAGCTGTCTGGAAGAAGATAATTATTATAGATTTTTACAATTAAAATCATAGTAGGTGGTGGAGTTGTACTGGAGTGCCTTATATAAAAAGACCTGATGAAGTCATCATCTTGACTTCATTAATCTTCAGCCTGAGCTGAAATCATTGAAAAAGTAAACTAATGGCAAATGGTTTGCACAGGCCTACAGTCACTTTACTTGATGTTAATTTTTTCCTTCAAAAATTGCTCCTACGTAGCTTCTATTACTTTCTTGTTTCTGTCTACATTTCTGTCCGCAACTGTCCATTCGTTAGCTGTAATTGCCTTTTATTACATGAGTCTAGAGGAGCAGTAAGGCCAGACGAGGAATGCTGTTGTGTTGGAGCTCAGCAGGTTATTTAGTACTGTAACCTGACTTTGGCCACTACGGGAGGCCGAATGGTTACAGGACGGGAAAACACCCAATTCTAATTATGTAGGCTGTGTGTCTCGCGGTGAATTGGATAGTGTGTTGAGATTTAGGATTTATGCAGCCACAGATGGGTAGGGATTTTTGTTCTCCCATGAAAGACGGCAATATCTGTATAGCTCAAGGCTATAGCTGTACTACTTCCATATGTTGCAGCTAAATGAACAACATAAAGAAGCCTCGGTGAAGTCAGATTCAAACAACAAGTTGTATTCTGTCATTGTTATCGCTAAATACTTGTCAATTCACGCGTACATGATTGGTGCTTAGGCGTCTAAGCACGTTATTAAGCTGGCACTTCTTCCCCTGTATATTGCCCTCGCTTCAGGATTAAATATCTAATGTCATTATGTAATGGGAATTGGAGCTAAAACTTTGTCCTTATGATATAACATAGCCTCATGATATGAAATAATCAGGATGTCTTGCTAAATATGACGTCTGCTTGTTTTTCTGTTTTGGTCTTTTGGTCAAGTGAACATTTAAAAAGTGTGTTCTCAGACGTGTGGATGGGGAAAAGGGTGATTTATTCTGAGGAGTTTTATACTTTTATTATTTTATGTATGTACGCAAGTATATTTGGGAGTTTTTCCAAACAAAACATGTCATTTGGAGACAATATTGTGATTCTAGTGCTTGTAATGGACATTTTCCAAAATAAAATAACAAAGTAGCAAACAATTTTCCTTCAAAACCATTAGCTCTCCATCACGTCACCACATTACTTTGCTGAATGCCACACCACATGTTTATATTCATGTGATCTTCCTGTAAGTACTGTTGTTTGTTCTGCCAGGAAGTGTCCGCAGACTGTCCTCTTATCAGGTATGTTCACCTGCTGTCTGCGCAGGGTAATAGATGACTGGTGAGATCACGCAGGTGAATGTCTGTTATATAAGAGGTACTTGAATATATAGTAGCAGTGTACTCGGTGCCCTTCGAGGACAGAAATTAGTCTTCTTAAACGTGGTGACGTACACGTTTTTAAGTGCAGCTTTTTAAACTTGCAGACTAGTGATGCTGTTGCATATTTACTGCTTATCCAAATGATAACTGAATGTTCACTGTGGCCCAAGAGTTTTGTGTTGGATAAACAGAGCATGAAGAGATATGAATACCATTTTCATATTTTGTGCTAAGGTGACGAAGTAAAGGCTTTATACTGAATATAAAAACATATTTGCTTTACCTGCTGTAGCTGCACTGGCTGCTTAACATGCACATAACTTTCTGCTAAGCGCCCAGACATCCAAACTGTAGTTGATAAGGCACGGAGGGTCAGAGTACCATGCTGCCATAAACGTTAAGCCTGCTGATAGTCAGAATGCTCACACAGTATCGTTGCCTCTAATGTAAAATCATACCTTTGGTAAATGATACTGCTATGCTGCTAGATTCAAATGTAATATATATTTTTATTTTCATAAGATTGAGAACATTAGAGCACTTATTATCTATGGTCCTTCTGTTAATATTATTCATTGGGCTGTTTTTGATCATTTTGAGCCTATTTCTCTCTGGCCTGAGGGGGGATCATTGGCCATCTGAATTGTTTGTCCTTTCACAATGAAGTTATCACAATTGTTTAAGGAAATCTAGGCTCATATTGTGCCAGTGGTTGCATACAATTCCTGAGCACTGTTGTTGTCCCAGCCGCCTTCAACCATGCTGTTGCGCAACCTATGATTTTAAAAAAAGGTAACTTGGATTCCTCTATGCTGTTTAATTTAATGCCCATCTCTAAATTGCCATTTCTCTTAAAAATACTCAGAAGAAAATTGTCTGTACTCAGCTGCAGTGTTATTTAGAGGTAGTATTTCAATCTAGTTTTAAGACCTTCCATAACTTTTGAAGATCTGCAGTGATTTTATGCTCAAGATGGATGCTGGGAATTTTGCAGCTTTTATTGCTTCTGGATCTTTATGGGGTTGACACTGTCGATCACGTCATAAACATCATAAGTCGCCATAAATCATTTATAATATGATGTAGGCATCACTGGCTCTGCCATAGAGTGGATCCTTTCTGTCAGATGAGGTTTTTCTGTCTAACTTGGTGATACAAGGTCTTTCTCAGCATCTCACACCTCACGGGTCTATTCCTGCGCCCTATATAGAATCTCATTTTATTGCTATGCTGATAATATCCAACTCTATCTTCCCTTGAAACTAAATGGCTCCAGTTGTGTCAAAATTTTACTGACCTGTCTTGCGGATGTAAAAGCATGGATGACCTTAAATTTTAAATTGAAGAGCAAAACAGAAATCTTGGGGACCCCCCCTTATCGATATGGGTGCCCTGAAGTTCTACGTTAGGCCATCCATTAGAAATTTCATGGTACAGTTGTACAGTGACTTTATGCTGGCACAGGTTAGCTTTTTCCAGCTATTGTCCAGTGTGAAACTATTCCTAGGTAGAAAAGATCTTCAAGGGGTTAGCCCTGCTTTTATCTCGTGTCAAACTGGTTATTGCAATGCCCTCTATGTCGGTATTAGCCAGGCTTCTCTTGTGCGACAGCAGATGATACAAAATGCTGCTGCACGACTTTTAACGAGGACTCGTCAACATGAGCACATAACTATGGTCTTCTGTTCTCTTTATTGGCGTCCTGTGCACTTAAAATCAAAGTCAATTTATTTACCTGCCATTGTACAGCACTTTGGACAACAGCACTGTATTTAAATGTGCTTTACAAACAAAAATGATATTGACACTGACAAAAAAAGCACAACTTGGGTTGTTGTAATAATGTCAGTGGTCATAAATCAAAGTTAATAATCATTTATTACTGTAAAATATTTAATGGCAATCCCACCATTATTTGTTAAGACATTTCACTCTTAACTCTTTAGTCTTTATATTATATCTATATCTCTATATCTCTATATCTATATCTATATCTATATCTATATATTGGGCACATGGCAGCCCTAGAGAAACAGTAAAAAAACATAAGCAGCTCCATAGCTAAAGAAAGGCGGGTAATGGGTACAGGCCACAAATAAATGGCGACATGTCAAATAATACCTTGAAAGTCTTGAATATTATGGATAGAAAAAGAAGAGCTTCCTTTTAATGTGTCTTGATAATGTACACATTACTTATATTCATGACAAACTCTAAAACCCATTAATGCTCTTAACATGAATGCTAATCAAATCCCTTTCTGTGACATCAGGCACCACAGATTAAAATTACCATGCTAAAGGAGAAGAAAAGCAGTCACTTGCTAACTCCAGTAATCATGACAAAGAACCAGGTCATACCGTATGGCCTTTATGCCACACCACTCTGAATAAGGTGCGATAAGTCCATTAATAGCTTTTGCCTCAGCTTTTAGCAGCATTAATACATTCCATGAGTAGTGTAATAAACTTGAAAGGGACAAACACAGCATACTGTAGCTCCTTTGTTCTCCACTCAGTTTGCAGTAGGACCTATTTGCTCAACATTACTTAAATGTATTAACATTATATAAAACACAAACTGATGTCACCTTATGTTCTCACTAATAGCATTAATTATTATTATTTTTTAATGGCTCCAATGAGTAGATAATTCTGAGAGATTAACGTAACAAGAGCACATATACTGTGAAGTCAGTGGCAAGTTTGTATGTGTCATGGTGATAACTAGCCGTTGCCATTCAGGGGTCACTGTGGGTCACTGAGACCACAGCTTTTGACAGAAATGATGGTATGGCAACTGTGAAGGATGATGAAGTGACACAGTGCTCGCTGGTACTCTTCCCAAGTTAATACACAATTAATCAAACAACAGAAACTATTTATTAGCTAGATTATCTTCACATTCAGTGGCTCCAGCTATGTAAATCTATATTTCTGTGTTGTTTTTAGATCCATGTCATAGTAAACAAAGCAACTGGTGGAATTTGGATGGTTGGTCAGATACAAAACGCTGGGAGCTGTGGTCACGATGGGGATAAGAGATGTGCAAAGACAAAAGATCAACTGAGCTTCATATCATTTTTCCTGCTTCAACTGTTGACAGCACATGTTTGGACTGTGAACAATAGGTTTGTTTTTCTGTTATGATGATCATTGAGACATTTCCCACTTCAGAACAGGAAATAGGTCATTTGTTATTGTGTTCCCTTTTTTTTTCCTCATGTTGTTTGCCCACAACTTCCTGTAGGGTCAGACCCCTCTTTCTCACTGACTGTTTTTTTTGTTTTCCTTTGATACATTCCTCTCCCTGATCTTCTTTCTATAGTACCACACCTTTAATCTCCTGCTCTGTAGAGATCCTTTAAGATGCTGTCATTGCTGTTTTGAGCCAGTGAAACGTGTAATCCTCGAGCCTTGAAGTCAGGTGTGTCTTGGGCATGGATCACCTTTGTACTATACATCAGCTGTTTCTTGCATCAAGAAAAACTTGTTAGCTTCTGCATAAATGGATGGCATTTCTTCTTTAAGGTGTGGGAAAAGTGCAAGACAGGCCTGCTGATGTTTGCTGCACACATTTTTCTTGTGTCATGTCAGCGTTTGATCCTTAAAGAGTTCCTTATTGTCCAGTTGATTCCATAATTGCCCGGTTATAATAATTGCACTAACTTTGAGCCATGTTATTATATTCTGAGAAAACACTGCAGTGTGCTGCGGTAATGGTAAATTCTCACAGCCCATTTTTAGACTAAACACATACCTGCACAGAGAAAAACTGGCCTGCAGCCTTGCGCTATTCTAGTGCAGAGGAATTCCTACAGTATCCAGTTAAACTTGCCACGATTAGATCATATTGCAGCCCCCAGGGGGTCCTTAATGCTGAAGTAATTGTCTTCTCAGAAGCCACTTGAATGTACTAAGAAGTTTATCATTCACAGTGTCTGTGTTCATTTTAATTCTGGCAGGCACGATGCAGTTCCTGGTTAATGGTTGACCTGGTAGGATAGAGAACAGTTAATGTTTTTTTTTTTTTTTTTTAATATGTTATTATACTGTGATTGACCTTGATGCAGTTTGTTTGTGTGGGGAGTGTGGGTGTCATTATGCAAGGATTAATTTCTCAACTAAAAGCCACATTCTGTACAGGTGGTGGGGATGTTTGCATCCCTGCAAATACAAGAAGTTTTGTAGGTACAGTGCAGTGGTTGTGTGACAGCTTGTGTTGGTCAGGTGGAGATTTTAGAAACCTGCAACACTCAGCCACGGCTTCTTTCTACTGCACACATTGACACAGTTGTATCTTTTACTACATTTCTGTTTGACACACACACACTGCAGGGATAGTACTGCAGACATTAGTGAGAGCTCTGCATTGCCACACGACCTTCCCTTTCCCGCTACTAGAGGCTTTCAATACTCGACACCCGTCCATTTCCACCTTTTCAAAAACGGCTTCCTCTCCGTTTCTGTTTGATCAGAGACAATAGGAGTGATGTCTTTCAGGTCCTGGAGGAGGCTTAACCCAGAAGTGAAGTCACAGCCGGGCATTTGTGCATTTGTAATGATTCCTTCACACATTTTGTCCTCACATTCGAAATGCTTTCTCTATTGACTTATGTTAAGTCTATTCAGCTTGCTCGAAAGGATCACTTCAGTGATGATGGAGGGTCAAGAATTACTATACATTGTGAGTAAATGTTTGAATCCGGTGGTGGAGGAGGCCTAGCTTAGACTGAGATCTGTACATTATTCTACTGTGTGTGTAACTTAGTTTTTTGTTGCACTTTGAGTCCATGTCTGTAAATTTCTTCAGTCTGTTCCGTCCAATAAGACAAGTCAGCTGTGTTACAGTTGAATTATTTCATGACACAGAGGAGTCTGTGGGCAGTAGAGATCTCATAAAGTTGATGAACAGCTCGTTGTTCTCCTCCGTCATTTTGGCTCCATGATGCAATGTGCTGCACATTACCATGCTGCCTTATGAATACATTTTCATGCATTTCGCCATTTTTATTACTAGAGCTTATTGTGTTAGACGTTTTTTAAATATTTGTGGAGGTAGAAGAAAATAAAACCACATTGTAGACCTTTTTGCATGACATTTACAAGATAAGCTTGTGACTGTAACAGCCAAGATCTAACTAATAATACATGGATGATGGAGCAAGCATGTTAAACTACACAGCAGCGTTCACCGCAGCTGAAAACCGAAAATAAAATTACATGGAATTTTGATAACTGGGAAAATAGAGCAAAAAGTTTCACAATAGAGAAGAGTTCAGAGTTCAGCCTCTCTTTAGTTTTGTGGAACAGTTTGCTAACTAAGTATGATGTAATAAGCAAAACCTCAAGGGCTGTTATGTACATTGACCCTCACACTGCCTCTAATAGTAGCCACTGCGCATGGTGTGAGAAGAAGGGCATTAACTAATCAAAGCCTCAGTTTGAGCCGCAGGTCAGATGAGAGCCAGCAACCATGCTGATGAACTGTTAAACTGCAGTGTCTGTAAATGCACCACATGGGCCAACTTGTAAGTCTAGTGTTTTGAGAGCTGAACAAGATATTCAGGGCTCCCAAAGTTCAACGCTAACAGTGATAAACAGCTGGCCTACAGCTCTGTACAGACACTGACACACAGGCACATGCATTGGGGAGTCTCTCAGAGGAGAGAAGGGTTATAATAGTTCTTCTAGTGACTGTGACGCTGCACCAGCAGCTTCTCATGGCTGGTTACATGACTGCTGTATCAGCTATGCACAGTGATGGTCAGTCAGTCTCCCTTATGTGCTTCATATCGTGTCACACACAGTCAATAGCCTCTCTCGTCTTAAATATTCTAGAAGACAACCTGAATTTAAGGGTGTAGCTACCTTTTTAATCACACCTCAGACCTGTACGAATGGCCTTCTTGTGTCCACTGAGCAGATTTAAAGTCCTGTTTGTGACAAAAGATTTTTGAGGACACGACCAATCCATTTATCTCCTCAGCCAGAGGTCCGTACCAGGCTTATTGCTTTTGGCTTGCTCCATCAGCCACACTAACTCCCTTCTTGTTTGTTTGTTTGTGTCTTCTCTCTCTCAACTTAGTTTCTTATTTGACCTTTTTTCTTTATGTTGTACTGTAGCGTCTTTTGCCATTTTGTTCCTTCTTTTTTCTGCCGTTTCTCTGACGCCTGGTGGTCCAGCCTCGTGGCTGCATGCTCAAGGTGACGCTGGATCTTATAATCACCAGTGAAACACTCATAAAAAGAATTTAACACCCCCCCGTTTCATTCCTCTCTCTTTCTCTCTGTCTTTATACCCTCTCTCTCGTTCCCTAGTTTACAAATCCCGTGATCTTTAAGAAAATGTGTCCTTGCCTGACCATGTCAGATTTTTTTTAAACATATGGTGTTTAAATTCTTAAGGCTTACTCTCTCTCTCTGGTAGAGTACTTAGCTCAGTTGCCAGGCAGAAAGTGGTCATGAGCTTATCCTTATTTTCACCTATTTAATGTTGACTTGTGTTGTGCAGTTCTCTTATAGTCACGTGTTGAAATGATTGTAAAATCTAGTTGATCAGCTCCACAGCATTCAGGCATCAGCCTTCAAAACAAATACACACATGAACACTCTTTACCTGCCGCATCGTGAGTGGCTTGCGTTCATGTTACATTTAGTGAAAAAGCATAAGCAAGAAATATGTAGCTGTGTCAAAGCTATGTAATTTATAAAAAAGAGTAAAGTTATGAGGAGGGTTCAGTAACATAATTAAAAAGCAACAATGTGATATGGATGCAGCTGTTTGCCCCACTTTCTCTGACGCTGTGGTAACAATAACAAAACCTGTGCATAGCTGAGCCCAACAGAAAACAATAGCAAAAGCAGGAAGGGTCTTTGTCCAACAATAGACAATTACAACTGAGCTAATGGTGTAATTAAGAGCGAGTTTGACTGACGCAGCAGACACGTCACTACACTTTTTATACTACACTATAGTATGGTGGGTTTTTTTTTTTTTGTTTGCTGTCATCAGTCAGCGTGGGCACCGCGCAGTTGGAGGGTGAATGGAGTGATGAAGAAGCCAACATGGAAGGAAAATATGAGCAGTTCTGAAATTATTTATAGGGCCTCCAAGTAAAACATGAATGTAGAAAAATAAATACATGATAGAAATGTATAAAAGAGGCTTTATGCACACACATCAGTGTGTTTTTGTAACTCATTCAAAGGATGTTAAGTAACCACACATAACACTGTTATTCCAATTTTACAGCCATGGAAAAATAGGATATACTGTGTCAGTAATGTCACATAATTCAGATTTTTCACTTATTTTAAATCAAACTTGATGTTTGTTTCTGTGGCAGTCTACAACACAGCATTTGTAAAATGATGATCACAGACTTCGTGCAGTAGTATCTTCTCAGTATTTCTGCAATCGGGTTATGATTACATGTGTAACTCCTTCATAACTACCAAGATGTTAATGTGTTTTAAGACCGGAACTTGTAACTTAACAGGTGTTATAAATAAGATAGAAAGGGGGGAAACGAGGGTGATGATGGGGGATAGATAGCCTTTGTGAAAGTTGTTTTTTCTTGGGTGGAGGCTGGGAGGTCACCCATCCACCCACCAGCCCTACCACTGCTGCCCCCTCCCTCCTGACTTGGCTATTCTCCATGTGCTGGGCTCAGAGCCTTGGGAATGAATGGCGCCCGGGCTCTGCTCCGTCTTTGAAGCCAGCCAGGAATGCGAGGCCTCTTTTTTTTCCCCCCTCTCTCTCTGTTGTTCAGGCAGCCGGCAGCACTAGCAGCTATCTGCGGCAGTGAAATATTCCCTCCGCTGCGCTCATTGTTAATTCGGAGAGCCGGACGTCATCGGCTGGCCAATCAGTGGCTCCCACTAGGCAGGCTAGGGTCTTGGTGGGGGGGAGAAGGGACTCGCTAGAAGTCTTCCCTCTAATATCTGGCTCTCCTGGTTACTCGGTCTGGTCCCTCTTCAGAGGAAGAAAGATGTTCTGAATAAGAAACAAAGATGGGAATCATTTGACTAATCCTTATTCAGTTTGAAACTTAGGAACTTATTTCCTTCAAAGATGGAAATCAGCAAAGCCAACGACTTAAACTCAAAGTTTGGGTGAGTTTTTGTTTGTTTCTTGTTAGTGGTGCTCTCTAAACTTTATCAAGTAGTTCCCAGTCTGCCTCCCTGTTAACACTGTTGGTCCAGTCCTCCAATTTGTGTTCAGTTTTCCTGTTGTCATTGTTCAGTACTCTTGTCTCTTGTTGTTGTAGTTTGCATGTGAGGGTATTTGTCTGAGCCGGTCACCCTCTGCCTCTACCTCCCTCCTTCCCTGCCTCCCTCCCCTCTCTCCTCTCTGTACATTTTGTCACTGCCTGTCCCCTCCATCACTTCCACTTGAGCGCTCCCCTGTTTGGGAGCCTCTGTCTGTTCGCAGAGGAAAGAAGAGGGCTGGACACACACACACACACAGATCAGAAGGCCCTTCATAAACACATGGAATCCCCCTTAATACTGTAGTTTCAAAGGCTCATGGGAGGTGGGTTTTGTGTGTATGCAAAACGACCACCTAGGATCATCTTAGATTTCACTTTTTTATCTCGGCCAACAAATTTGGCATTAGTGGGAAAATGTTGAATATAATTGTAATGGAGTTTTCTGTTGTTAGCGCTCATTTACATCAGGTGTTCCACATTTGTTGGTTTATTTGGTAAAAATGAGAAAACTAAATAAGTTGATTCAACATTTTTGTACCATTAATTATAATGACCAACCTGATCCTATGGGAAACTCTTATGGAAAATCTATTTTAACTCAGATGATGGAGCCACCACAGTTTGAAATCAGGGTAATTCTTAATTAGTTTCTGGCCATCAGAGGATTGATCAGTCTGAATAAATGGACCTGCAGCAGATTCAGTTTGCACTTGATCATGGCATCTAGTTTTATTGGTACATTTTGCTTTTCTGTAACTCACCTGGAAATGAATTGGTTTTACAGTGTACAACATTATAACAAGTGCTTATGTCGTGATGTGAAAGTTACTACATTTGAGTCAGTTATTTGACAAAATTATTATTTGATATGATAGACATGAGGTAGATCAGTCGTTACAGGCTTTATAACAAGGCATCATACATCTGTCACGTGTCTAATCTTCCCATATTTCTGCAGCTCCATATGAAATTCCTGACATTTTTTCATGTGTGTGCTGCAGCGTGCACTGCCAACCTCAAGGCCCTTAATTACAGGCCTTGTTGATGCTAAACTGCACACTCCTTCAACATTAACTTCACTGACCTGCAAAACCAAGCTGCAGTAAACTGAGCTGTAAACCAGAAAATGACATAAAACTTAATGTCTTGTTCACCTGATGTTCCTGGCCTTGATTTTACAGTGTAAGAGTTAAAAAAAATATGTCAAATCTCTTAACCTACATTACTATTTTGAAACAACCATGTCAGCAGCCTCGAAAGTTAATAATTACCTCTGTTAATAATGATAGATGAGAATGAGATAGATCAAGAATAAAGGATTGAACACATTTAATAGCTTGACAAGTAGAGTTAAATGATTTCCCCACTAGTACTGCCACAGACCTCTGCTGTACTGGGTATTAACATTTTTTCACCTGCCATTGTAAGTTCTCTTCTTGAAAAAAGTAAAACCAGCATTTTTTTTTTTTTTTTTTCATGAAGTTTTTATTTGAAAAGCTTTTTTGACTGGTAACATGTAGATGAGGAATGAGGTGTTTTGTAGTGGAGTGTTGGTGACTACACAAAGCTGTATTATATATTGAATATTGAACATTACTGTTTGAGTTATTGATTATTACTGTTATTGTACTAATTTGCCACAGATGTATTGCTGGAGTTTGAAACCTGAGTTAAAATTGCAGGCCAATAACCACTCTGTGCCATGTCTGTGTTTTCTCCCTCAGGACCTTCTGAGACTGTTTTCAAGGGGCTTTGAATAAACAAGAAGGAGGCAGGAAAATGGCCTAATTAGCGAGGAGCGTGACGGACAACCTGGTGCAAATGTGTTGGTGGTAATTTCCCCAGTTTGAGCCAAAAGGCAGACACATGCATCTGTGCTCACACACGCACGAGACATTTACAAACCTTGCCCTTCGCTTCTTGCCGTCCACCCTGGTGCTCCATGGATTCTTACAGCTTCCACTTTGAGAGAATGAGCAACGTGGACCTGCATCCTCTGAGCCTGCCGATCAGCCGGCTCTCTCCAGCCAAGTCCAACAGCAGCATTGTTGATCAGTTTGCCCACCACCAACACGGCAAAGGAGACTCTGCCTACAGCTCCTTCTCTGGCGGGTCCACTGCCCAAGACTACCCTTCTCCCTTCCTCACAGACGACCTACAGTCCAGCTCCTTCAGCCACTATGCTGATCTGAAGTATGTAAAGTCCATTTATCATCCAACCCAGGTACTGCAGTCTGGCTCAAAGACCATGGACCTCTACCACTCTGTAGAAGCTATCTCACAGCAGTATCACAGCAATACCAACACTAATGTAAACCACCACAATTACAATGGCAACGACAGTTTCCATACCAACAACAAAGCATTGTCTAAACAAGAGGTGGCTCTATCTCAAAGTGGTTGCGTTCCTGTCCGCCCTCCTCCAGTCCCGACACGCCTGGATAGTTTCATAGCCACAAAAAACTTGGAGAACAGCAGGGTGCACCACCATGATACTGACTTTCAAACCCAGCAGCCACAGCCTCAGCAACAGTCCAGACCTAACAGTCGACCCCATCCACCACCTCATGGTGTAAAGGTCCCAAGACCTGAGTCAGCTAACCCAGATACAAGCCACTCGAGCTTAAATTCTGATCCAGTGTACTCAGTTTGGAGAAGCTCTCAACAACAGCAACCGCAGGGCCAGCAGCCACCAAGCTACCGCCCCCACCTCCAGCCTCATGATCAGACTAGGCCGCCACTGAACCCAGAATACCTTTTCATCACGGATAACAAAGCTGCGTCTGAGCAGCAGAAGTCAACAAACATCTTAAGCCGATCACCTCCCAGAGGCACGAGCCAGCCTGAGCACCTGAGACCCAGACCGCCCTCAACCAGCGGTGCATGTAATGGAGACCATCACACTAAGCCCAGTGGTACCAGTAGCCATTTTGAGAGTCAGCGAAAAAGAGCACACTCAGCTCATGATGCTCTTGGTTCAGAGACAACCCGAGCTGCCAGCCCCTGGAATGCTGGTTCCAGTTTTATTAACGGTAGCATACAGCATAAGGGTCAGTTCTACTTTGTCACAGGAGTATGTAAGCGGCCTGAATCTGGCAAAAGGACACACTCTGCATCTGTGTGTGGGTCTGATGCTGGGAGTGAGAGCTCCATGGTGTTGGAAAAGCACCAACTAAGAGAAAAAGAAAGAAGCCACAGCACGATGGATAATTTGTTTATACCGCTACAAGAGAGTTCTCGTACTTCCAGTGGTACGATTCCAGTTGAGAGAGAGACTTTCACTCCTGTGTTCCATGGTAAAGATCTGTCTTCCAGGAGTCCAGATCAGGAGAATCACAGACCATCCCTTGTACCGACACATTCCTCTCGGAGCTTTGATGCCTTGGAGGATGTTGACATGATCCAGAGTCGAGACATTGGCCGCCACACGGCCAGCAACCCTATATTCTACTGTGGACCCGACAGAAACGGTCCCCCACATTCAGCCGCACAAACAAGGGAGCTCACCTCACTAACAAGCAATGAACAGCCCAACCACCACTATGGAGAGGAGCAGGCAAAGAGAGGGAAGAGGCAGCCCCTGGGAGATGTAGCCAGCGAGAGGATAAACAAAGAAACAACCCCTCTCCTGTACCACCTCACGGGAGCTAACAGGGCAGTGTTACAGCCTAAAAAGGAAACAGTCCTAAACAAATCAAGTCATGGAGATGTGGCAGTAAATGATAATGAGAGACCCCAACAAGGTGACACAAGCAAGAACGACAGAGGGGAGGTTGTCTCTGTTGCATATAACACTCTGGATGATTCGTATAAAAAGTACTACAAAGAGAAGCTGAAGGATGCCCAGTCTAAAGTCCTGAGGGAGACGTCATTTAAAAGGAGGGACTTGCAGCTGTCGTGGCCACATCGTATCAGGCAAAAACCTGAGCTGAGGCCTACGGTGATTCACTCTTTCTCCTCATCACAGGACTCTCAGACTTCCACAGACACTCTCACTCCTTCTGTGACCTCTGAGGAGGCAGAGAGGGGGAGCGTAAAGGAAGAGGTCAAAGAGAATCAGAAGAAGATGGACAAAGAGACTGAAAAGGAAAATGGGAGACCTGCAAATGTGGCCCAGCCTCAGGTGGCACGCATTGGCGGTAGGAAACGACTGACTCCAGAGCAGAAGAAGATGTGCTACTCTGAGCCGGAGAAACTCAATCAGCTTGGTGGTGTCCCCACCCACACTGTTTGCCGCTCCTTTGGCAATGAAAGTGAGAACCTGTTTGCAATTGAATGTCAAGGAGAGGAACACGGGCAACAGGGAGAGCAGGGACTGGTTGCCGAACGGAGGAAGATGTTTGAGACGAGAGGTCGGGCACTTTCAACCTCCAGCGCCTCAAAGTCGAACCTGAAAAATCTGCAACACAAGGCCCTGGTGGAGTACATGGAGCGTAAGACAAGCCAGAAAGTGGCTGAGCCTCAGCAACCAGCTCCTCAGCCTCCACATCCAGCCAGACAGAGACATTCTCTGGGAGAGAAGCCATTTGAATGGGGTCACAGGCCGCTATCTGCAAATTTTGAAGGCAAAAACACTAAAAAGAACCTCCACAGACCCCACTCTGCAGGCCGCATCCTTGATTCCTCTAACAGCTCCATCAGGTATGAAGGAGAAGCAGGAACATGGAGAGACAATTAGTTTGACACTTGTTTGATCAGATATTTTAAATTGTGTTTTAACTTTCACAAAATAGGTATGCGCAGTTCTTCTCAGCACAGTCTTGTTCAGGCCAGTATGTTGGCCAGTCAAATCAACCCAGATGGAGAGAGAGCCAAGGTCCATCTCAGGGCAAGTCTGTGTCAGTGGAGAGTCTATTGGACCAGCCAGAACCACCTAGTTTCTTTAGGAACCGATCAACATCAACACCGCATGCACTTGAGGTAGAGTAATTAATTTTTAATTGTAATTTTCTCATTCTAGATTCCTACATTCTGGGGTTTATTTCACCAGTTTGTTGGTGAGCGTTCTCTAACAATATTAATGAAATGTGCTTGCATAAAGCTTCAGTTTGTACTGACTGTTGCCTTTTTGTTTTGGTTCTGCAGGCACATGATTATGAGAAGGATCCAGTACCATCTGATACTATGGAAACCAGGAGGTATGAACTGGTGCTGTAGACAAATTGGGGCATTTTTATTGGTTTTAGGTCAGGAGAGTATTAGTTCAGTTGTGTGCGCGGGTGCGTGTGTGTGCATGTGTGTGTGTGTGTGTGCATGTGCGTGCGTGTGCGCGCAGACTATAACTCTCAACTTGATTCATTGTGGCTTTGGAAAGTCAACACCCACCTGCTCCTGCAAACCAGCATTCCTTTCAAAAGATTAATGCATTTACTGTATAACAAGAAATCGCAGAGTGAACCATTTTCAAGAAGTTGGCCTACTTCTCAAAAGTGTTGTGATTTGTAGGAATATCAAATTATTGCCGTTCTTGATATTTCTTTTTCAGTTTTTACATTTGTTTTTTTTCCCCTTAAAGAATATACATGACACAATGATTTAAAGGCAAAAACTTTCTGTTTTAAAAAGTTGTTGTCTTTATATCAATTTCATGGCTCATGCTACGTATCTGAACACTGAATGTTTCATTTCAGTCCGCAGAAAAATGCCATTCACGACCCCTTGTTGAAACCAGCCACTGACAGCCATCAGCAACGTGTGGTTGCACAGAGGGGAAAGTCCATGGAAGAGCTTGGGGCTTCCAAATTACCAAGACCATCTGCTCTAAGTAAAAGTTCTGAGCAGCTGGATCAGCTGTGGAGGAGTTCGAGTGGGCCAGGAAGACTGGACAGAGACATTTCATTCATTGCCAAAGTCAGTGAAGTCAAGGGGCAGGAGACGGGGAGAAAGAAACATCAAATGGAGCAAGAGGCAAAAGAACCAGAGATTCTTGTTCAGAAGAATACTCAGGGACAGGCCCAGAGTAAATCCCAGAAAAGGTCCCTGTTAAAGCAGAAGTCTGAACCACAGGAGGATGTGACAGTAGAAACAAGGTACTTGAGTAGACCCACCTCCCCGGCCTCCATCTCTTCTTCCCGGGGCAGGGTTCACTCTGGATCTCCTGGATCTCACAGCCCTGTCACAGATGAGTTCAGAGGCAGTAGACCGCCCAGTGAGTCTGCATCTAACCCACCTTCCCCTAGATGCCCAGAGACCAGTGAGAAGGAGATCAAATCCACCTCATCTACCCCCACTCAGACAAAGCTTCCTTGTGAAAACAAGCCGGGCTTCAGGTAAGATTAGACTCCATATCAGTGCAGCAGCTGTTTCCTCCTCGAACGACTAATTGCTCAACACTTTGTTCCACAACACATTGACATTCAAGTACATTCTTATCAGTTCAATGCATCACCTATAAAGCACTTTACTTGACTAAAACAAACTCTTAAAGGTGTTCATGATTATAAGCATATGATTTTGGCCTGGTTATGAATCTTAATCATAATTTGTTTCATTTTTAATAGAGTCAGGATTTCTTCTTCTGTGACTGGATTGGAGAGAGAGCAGTCAGTGGATGAACCAAGCGATGACATCTCACCACATGAAGTGTCTCTGAGCTGTGGTGTCACTACAGATCCATCACTGTGGTTGCTCCCACCAGAAGAAGATGTCAAAAACGAAGTCCAGACTTCACCACTGACAGACGTTTTTGATGACGAGTCCACCAGCTCAGCTCCTCAAACGCAGACAAGTGAAGCTTCTGTGCCTCCCTGCGTCTCCATCCCTGATGCCGACGTCAGTCAACAGGTGGAAGAAGAGAAAATTCCAGAAATTGAAGATGAGAAGTCGGGAGAAAAGCAGGAGATGGAGGAGAGAGGAGCACCAGAGGGAGAGACGGAGAACCTGGAGAGGCACGCTGAGAGACCCCAGTGGGAGGAACTAGTAGAAGAAGTGGTCAAGGCTGACCAGTCACTGGCCAGAGTGCTTTACCCGCTGGCCAATCGAAAGACGGCACTGATGCTGATGGAGCAGCTGCTGTCAGAGGACACGCTGCTGATGGAGGAGCATTACAAGAAGAAACAGGAGCAGAGAGGAGCTGCAGAAAGGTAACTGTAATATTACACCAGCTGTGTCATAAATAAATTTCTACTGTGCAGAAACGGGGATTTTACTGGACTTGTGAGGGTGTTTTACTGCCTTAGTTGGAGAAGATGTAGCACTCTTGAGAAAACGTATTCTGGAGTAATGAATCTGACAGGAAGCAGGTGTAAGATCAAGTGAAACTGGCACAGAATTTAAGATGGTGAAACCTGCTTGATGAATTTCCCAAATCCCCAACTTTCTATTGTCTTGTGTCACAATAACATTTAATTTTGTATGAAAGCAGCTGTGTAGATGGAAAGAGTATTTCATCCCACTGAATCCTTTCAAAATGTTTAAGAGTTTAATGTTTCTCTGTGAAACTTGACACTGGAGCGTCACATGCACAGGCCGTTCTTGCTCTCACTTCCTGCTGTACACTCGCTCAAATATTGAGTGTTGCAAGCACATTTCAGATACAGAAAGAATGTGCAGTTGTTTTGCAATATGTAAATAACAGTGGCCTATATTCACAGAAGGTAAATATATTCATGTGGCACAGATGAGATGAAAATTTAATTCAAACAGAAATGAGGGGGAACAGCAGGGTGCAAGGCAGTTATCTCTACCTAAACACATCCTTCTTTTACCAGCGCTGAAACAGTGGAAGGGACTGATCTGTCTCCTTGTCCTCCTCCTGAAAGCCTTAAACCTCGGTGTACAGATCTGCAGAGCAAAACTGACATCACTGAGAAGAAGGTAATTTCATAAGCTGCAGTCTCATTGTGCTTTTCTTTTTTAAAACACTAATTTGCTGGTGGTCTCGTATCG
>OMLM01012066.1:37609-111354 GCA_900302695.1 Helostoma temminkii
ATCGACACCATCTGGATGCTATTTGGTCTTTTTTGGCTTTTTTTTTTTTTTGGAGATAGTTGCGTCTCTGTTATGACATGATTCACTCTATCTCTTATCAGAGTCTCCCTCTTCAATAATATTTGGCTTAGCAGATAGTCTCCTCTTCTTCCTGACTGACCTGAACATTTAGTTTTTGCAACAGTAGACCTTTGTCCATGATACGATATAATAATATTAATAATAATAATAATAATAAAATATGTGAATTAGATCACGTGGCATTGACATGTGTTTGTACCTCCATTTGTTTTCCACTTGTCCATTTTCTTGTTGTAATATCACACTTTTTTTTCGCTCCTCTTGAACCAACAGCATCTATTAGTCTCACATATCAAGGAGCGCCTACTTACACTGGAGGAGACACGCACTGCACTCCAGACAGAGATTGAGGAGAACGTGGCCCGTGGGGAGGCGTTGGAGGTGCTGGTTCGTGACCGGTGTCTACCCGTGGAGCTGGAGAGGTACAGCCTGTTCATAGGAGACCTGGAGAGGGTGGTCAGCCTGCTGTTGTGCCTCTCTGCTAGACTGGCCAGAGTGCAGAACGCCCTGAGCATCGTGGACCAACACACAGATGCTGAGGAAAAGGTTAGGAACCAAGATGCTTTCGTTGCAGTTATTTGATAAATTTGGTGTTGATGTTCTGTAACAAATATTTTAATATCTTGCAGACAGCCTTTATTTTAACTATCCTATATGGTGTGTTCAATGCCCCCCAAGGTTTAGATTTCTGCAAGAAATTTTTTTTCGCCACATCCAATTTTTTTTTGTCTTATATTGACAGTTTTAGTTTTGATAGTGGTTTTAGTAGCAACATCTCACAAATTGTGTTATTATTCAAGTAAAACAAAAAGACATCATGAGCTCTAAATGTCTTCCCAAAAATGTATAAATCAAATCTTTATATATTATCGTTATGCCTTGTTGCTGTATCTACTCTCTCACAGTAAGAGGTGCAGATGTTGTCAATGAGCGTGAGGCATATCTTGACCTATATTTTGGTGTTTTGTACTGTATATAAGATGTGATAAAAATCTGCTGATGTACTAAAATACGCCACCACAATGCGCTCTGTGTATTATTTTCCCATTTACGCTCCTTTATTCTCCTGAGCCTTGTTTACACATATACACTGATGCATGCAAGGAAAAGCATATTGTCAGCGAGTGCTCCTGGGACAACTCAATGTCATGTAACCTTACGAGTCTTATGATTCACCACAGCTCGGAGATTTTGGAAAATGACCATGAGAGGTGTTGGCTGCGCCCGTGCCCTCAGCTGTACTCTTGTTCTGTTTACTTTAGAACAACAAACATGCCACCTGGGAAAAGTTGAAGGGCAACTTTATTGCAGTCAAGGTTTCTCACCGTGTGGAATTCAAAAAATGTTGTGTTTAATGGCCCAGTTTTAGCTTTTCTATGTTTGCGTCACAACATTATTTCTGATATTCTGCTTTTTGATATTCTGTGCTGTAATTGGAGGTTGATGCACTGAGAAATAAATAAGATCTAAGATGAGATAGTTTACTATTATTTAGGACTTTATTTTGACATTTTATCTACTTCCTACTTAATTAAGCATGAATTTGGCCTCAAATATCATCACGGGTAATGTCACAGGATCTGACTTAAGCTCTGTGCTCTGCTTTGTTTCCCCTCAGAATATCCTGTTCAGTTATGCATTGCAGTATTTTCAGCATCAATTTATGTTTGCATGGATGCATTAGATTTCTAGATTTATCCATGAAAGGCTGCTTTGTTAGTTAGTCCATCTGAACATTGTGCATACCGAGGGCTTGTTAGAGGCTCATTTGTTTTCTTGCTGTTATCAGCAACACTGGTATTTACTCTGAGTCACCGAAACTCCAGCCCGGTTTCGATGACATTTGTGTCAACCCTGCCCTCTGTTGACACAAGGAAACACTGCACCTGTGGCTGTTTGAAAATGATCACTGCAACTCATACCCCGAATTACATATTACCTTTCAGTTAAGAAAACATAACTAGATTTTTCTATTAGATATCTTGATATTCTGTCCTTGTACAAGTACGGTCCACGTTATGCACAGCAGCCAGAATAAATAAGATCCCTGTTTTCTTCCCCAGCGTAATGTATTATCTCCATCATGTGTAATTTATCGTCTTTGTTCTTTCTCTTTCCACTCAGCAATCTCTGGACAGTCGCCACCGTCTGCTGTGCAAACAGAGGGAAGACGCCAAAGACCTGAAGGATAACCTGGACCGCAGAGAGAACCTGGTCTCCACCTTCCTGTCACGCCAGCTGACGGCCGAGCAGCTGCAGGACTACCGGCGCTTTGTCCAGACTAAGGCGTCGCTGCTCATCCGGCAGAAGGACCTGGAGGAGAAGCAGAAACTTGGAGAGGAGCAGCTCGAGGCGCTTTCTAACAGCCTGAATCTGTGAGGAGAGAAGTGGAGAATCAACAAAAGCTCCTCTTTTGTGTCTTCATGTACACAAAGACTTTGCTGTCTCTTTGTGCCAGCAACACACAAAGTAATCCAACTATCTTCAATCCTTTGCACCCTGACATGACTTTTTTCATCCTTTAAAAGCATCTGACAGGTCTACATGGGAATCTATTATGTCACTATGCTCTATACATGATATGAGCACAAAACACTGCAACCGAAGCTCTTTGCCTCTCTGTTATGTACTGAGGGTGCACAGAAGGCTCTCCTCCTCTCCGCCCAACATCCTTCTCAGTCGCAGTTTGCATCTGAAGACATGTCTCCTTATGTTGTACATGTTTGCTTTGACTCTAAACAGAAAAGGCTATTGCTTTTCTGCGTGCCTTTGTGTTGGTGATGCTGCAGAACATTTTTGATTAGCACTGCTGTGTGGAATCTTTGCACACACACCCTGGTAGCAGCTGTTCTTCACTTTTCATTAAAATGGTAGTCCTACAGCCCTTTATCTGCAACTGTGGAAACCTACTATAAGCTTTAAGATTGTATTTTAACCAGTTGGAGGGCTTCGAAAAGAGTAGCCTGAGCGGGAGCAGTGTACTGTATCATGTTAGTAAAATGTACAATAGATGTAGTAGATTTAATCTTTTTTTAACATTCTTTTTTTTTTTTTTTTAAATATGTTTCAAATTAAGGCACTAAAAACCAAAAAAGGTGAATGGAAAAAAAGCACTTTGTAATGATACATGCACACTTATTCAAATCAGATTTGTTCAGAATAATTTCAAGTGAACGCCTTACTCCATCCATGCAGACTGCTTCTGTTTCACATATTTTGTTTCGTCATTTATTTTAAATAGGAATATTGAAATTGTATTTTGCTAAAGGTACACGTGAAAATCCAGTTATGTTAATACTTCCTTGCTAATTTCATACATCGTCTTACTAAGTCTTGATGATTTCGTGCTGGAACAGTTCCTCATTACAGAGGTGTTAAATCTCTTTAAAGTAGATTAGAAATAAGCAACAATTATATCACAGAGTATTTTATCCCCGATGTTCTTTTGTCACAGAGGTGACATGTGATACTTGAAACACACTTTTTTATAAGATAATCTTCACTTCAGGTGTCTTAAATAAATTTTCTAGTCTTCACTTCCACAATGTAGACTCTTTTAGACACATTTATTTAAACTTATCACAAATTCTTGCTAGGAAGCTGTTCTTGCTATCCCTAAAGGAAATCACACACTCTTGACTCAAATGAGTTTTTAAAGAATCTCACATTTTCCACAGTTATTTGTTATTAGCTTTTATAGTTTTTTTTTTTGTTTTTTTTTTTTTTTAAGCGGATAAACCAGACTCCTTGGAGAGCGGCGCTCTGCATCAGCACATGTGCAGCGTTGGCTCAGCGTGTGCGCTTGAGATCACAAATGTCTTATTTGTGTGTGTAGAGGTTGTAGAGTCAGAAGATGATCAAAATGTTAATGCCCCTCAGGAAGTTATACCTATTGGTTGTACTGAAAAAAAGGTGATCAAGTGTATGGGTTGACTGTTGTTTAGTAGTAGTAGTAATAGTAGTAGTATTTATGTAATAATGCCCACAAAGAAAACTATTCACTAACACAAAAACAACAAGCGGACACATAAACAACTTAAAGCGGCAGAAACTGGAAACCTTTCCACCCTGAAAGATATTTCACCACCTCCACCATCAGCCCTGAAACATTTCTCTGGAGATTTACGACTGCCTCCCCGCTCAGTTTGCTAAACAAATGTATGTTTGTTTTGGCTTTTGTGCTGATGCAGGGCTGAAGGGTCAGAAGGACGCTAATGTTATTCCCTGCAGCCTGCGGGAATTCCTAAAGTATGTAAAAGTTCAACATTTTGGAGACAGTGAGTAAAATGCTCCCACAAAGAAGGAGCACATGGATAAATGCTCATTTTAGTTGTTGCTATGTGTGCATGCAAACAAACATTTGACCACTTCCTTAGTCATTTCTTCTTCCTGTTGCAGGAAAGGGGCCTGTTTCTCAAGTAGGATTTTTGTTTAGTTGAGGGATTTTGTTTCAAATACTGGCAGACGTGACATTCATACGAACGGAGTCTGTTTAAAGCCAGCAAGGAAGGACATACTGCGTTTCAGTGAGTCCGGCTTGTTGGGATAACAGCAGAACATTTCTAAAGCCACTGTTTCCACTTTATTTCATACCCGATTTAGTTTTTTTTCAGAGTTTGAGTTGGGTTATTGTGCCTGTTTGGAGTTGTAAATTCCACAATGTTTGTAATATTGTGAATAAATTAAGCTCTCCCTCTCCAAGTGTTTTGTTTTTCCTTGTCAAAGTAAAATCTACAAAGCTACAATCTTTCAAATTAGAAACAACTCGATCACTGAGGACAGTATAGGCAAACATAAAATATAGGCCACATACAATTTTATTGGGAAAAAATAAATAAAATACTTTTTTTTAAAAAGAAAGAAAAGGAAGATGAATTTTGAGATCCTCAATCTGGGCACAAACAGAAATAACTGGGCTCTCCAGGTCTGGCTGTTCCCCTCAGAGTTCGTCTCTGCTCTCTGCAGACACATCACTGCACCACCTCTGAGGATTTAATAATTCACTGTTGGTGAACTGTCCTTGGAACAAAACAAAACAAAAAAAAGGTTTGGTCAGCTTCCTCACATTATCATTTATCTTTTCAGTTTTAAACATTATGAACGAATTTGGTCAGCGGGAAAAGAAATAAGTATTAAATTCTTCAGTGCTTGAGGACGGAAAGAATGTGTCGTCTGCTTAAACTAGATTATCTGATCTTAACACAGTTGTGTTTTATGCAAAGTGGGAAATTTTGTAATTCAATATAAGTTTTCACTGCACTCCTCCTCAGTTCCTAGAATAATTCATGAGCTGCAATAAGGCTAGAAAACGACCACTAACTGGTTTTGATGGAATAATTTGACATTTTGGCAAATAAACACGTTTTATTTCTTGTGTAGATGAATTGAAGGGATGATTGATGTCAAATGAAATGAATGTGTGCAAAGTTAACAGAATCTGTCAACCAGCATGTCAAAAGCTACAGCCAGTTAGCTTATCTTAGCATAAACTGATTATGTGCAGGAGGAAACCGCAATTATTTTTAATTGTTGTGAGATGGGGCAATTTTGAATTACTTTTTAGAAGAACTCACTTTTGTTGTTCCTCCTCTTTGGGCTCTTCCACACCTTTCTGCCCTTGTTTGTCCAGGCAGATGGTAAAGTGTCATCAAGTTTGTCTGCAATTACAAATTGTTATAATAATACAACGTACAAAATGTCCTAAGGGAAAAATGGACTTTTACTTCACCAAGTGGCAGAAGAAAACCCCCAAGTGTGTTGCGAGATGCACTGGACAGCACTTAGTGTACTTCACAAAGCACTTTTAATCATCCTCTCTCTGAAGGCAGCGGGGACATAAAACACAACTCAGGGGATTCTAAACAAGTAGCGTCTTTGTCAGACACTAATTGCACAGTAATTAGGTTTAGCATCATTACAAAGACAGCTGGAGTGATGGAACATTTGGTGGCGTACACAGCAGACAATTTAAGGAACAGGATGGCGTGAACACTGCTGCAGCAGCTCTGTCACACTGCTGGATAATGAGGAGCTTTGCAGCTGATAATCACTGACTGTGTCCGTCTGTCTCAACAATGATGCACAGAAACAGAAAACGGTTGATGGAACATAACCTCCAGCTGGGAATCTACACCACTCTGGTGGAAAGGTGTGAGAAAACGGTCATAATATATGTGGTCAGGATTGTTTATCGGTGACTCAGTCTGCCAGGTGCTCAGATTAGTGGCTCTAAAGCTCAGTTTTCAACCTGAACTCTGAACTCTCCGCTTACAGGAATGTCAGCCCCCTCAGTCTCCTCCTCCTGCCTCACAGCTAAGTTACGAAGACTCACAAAGCCTGTCGCCGAGCTAAAGTGCTGACTGTAGAGTACAACATTTGCTTAATACAACCCCGAGGCTTGAAGATGAAACATCATCTTGACATAAAGACAGTTTGTGCTGCTGGGGAAGTGACATCATGAGACACATCACGAGTTAGACGATCCGAGGCATGCCAAGATGACAGGACGTGGCTGACCACAGGACGTGTACTGTTGCTAAATACACTGACTTCTTAAACTTGTTCTCTTTTCCAAAACATGTCGCAACCAAGCACGTCACCTTCTTGTTCTGCCGCTTCTCATCTTCATGTGTCTGCTGTGCCTGCTGTGGCCACTGATGGCAGTAACATGCAGTTAACTCACAGCCGCATGTGTGCACGCATGCAAATACATGCTCTTTCTCCGTCAGCTGCTTATCCTGCTAAATCACAGCTGTCTCAACAAGCCAGAGGATGGATCCAAACCACATTTCAGATAAGTTTTGGCATGTACAGGGAGTGTAATGATTTATGGAGCACCTGCACACCCCTTTGTAAATCACTGTTCTAGGAAACTTTGTTGTTTACTGATTCCTCCCCAAAGGCCCAAACATTTGACAGATTTTAGTTTTATTCAATGATTATTTTTGCTACTACTACAGGTTTGATTCGCCCATAGGTTTATGGAAATTGAAAGTATGGCCACCTCATCGCTCTCAGTTCAGCTCTTACTCAGAGATGAAAACACAGAACAGAACAAGTCAAGTCATGATGGCGAACATTTCTTTCATTTCTGGTTTGTACTGATCATAAATAGAACAAGAAAGAACATTTCGAAGAGAACATTCCAAAATCAAATTACTCATAAAAAGATGCATGTGAAATCTATTGAAATCAGATTTGTTCTTTCTGTAGTGCGGCCCATCTGACATTTTGCACACCAAAAACACAATAAATATGACATGTGGCACAGCTAAACACGTAACGGAAGCTCATTGGTATCAATGAAATAAGGTCATTTTTGCTGTAGCCTAGAGGACGTAAGTAATGACATGCGAGGGAAAATATCATCTCAATCCAGAAAAAAATGAAATTTGAAGCAATTAATAACACAAAATTTACTTTACAAGCGTAAAGCCCTGGCTGAATTTGATCACAGCAGAGAGGCAGGCTGAAACAATGATGCCTTCAAGCGTCCACAGATGGCGATTAATCCCACAGCTGAAAAGGACCCATTGTAATGTCTGAACCACTTTTGATTCATACCTGTAAACACAGTGTTAGGCAACTTATGAAACTAAAACTCTACTGATTAACAGGCAATAAACTAAGCCTTATTTGGTTTCATTTAAGAAACTGCTTGATAACTTTGCCCTCCAACCAAAGTCCACACTTATGTTTATAATAAAAAATAATATACATGAAACATAAACACAGGAAAAGGGTCATTGTTTCTTCGGTTTTTGCCAGTGTTGAAGGTCTAAACATCAGGAGGAATGTCAGTCTGGTTCTATGAAGGTTGTCGTGTTTTCATACGACTCCCTCATGAAAATAAGTAACATAAAGTTCTGCCCCTACATAGAATCTGACATGATTCTGAGTCTGAAGCCGCTGCTCTTGTCCTCTCGTTCCTCACTGGGGTCATTGCTCATAGAGTAAGACACCGGCCTCTGCTTGTCCTTCTTCTTGTGTCCTGTCACGTGTGGTTGGAAGAGACGGCTTATGGTGTGGCGGCCTTTGGAGAGATCCGGGACCAGGTCCAGCTCTTCTTTCTCGTGCAGGACTATGTCCTCAGCCTGCTGGATTTTGGGTCCACCCAACATCTCTCTGAGAGTCCCAGAACTGTCTTTGTGCAGATAGTGGTAGGCCCTTTTCCCGCAGTTGTCCCTGATGTTTACATTGGCTCCGAACTCTGCCACAAGCATGGCCATGATGTACTCTTGGTTGTGCAAGGCAGCAATGTGCAAAGGAGTGTATCCACCATGTGTTCTTGCATTAATGTCAATGTAAACACCTCCTTCCTTTGATATGTCAATTACCTTCACGAGCATTTCTCTGTTTCCACATTTGGCTGCCCAGTGCAGAACCGTGAAACCTGAAATGAAGTCTCTCTTCATGGCCAGCTGGCGGTCTCCAAGCAGCATCCCGTGAACCTGCCTCCAGAGCCCAGAGGCACACTTCACCTGCCATTCGTGGTCTGATTGCTCCGTGGGAATCATGGAAGGAATCCTTGTGTCTCTGGGTTCGTCCAGCACCTTGGTGCTCTTCACCGACCTCCTCAGCTGAGGTGAGCTGGCGCTACTGTTCGTCTCCACTGACGGGGGTTTTCGTTTGCCCTTGCTGGGATCCATTTTTTGAGCGTCATGAGGATCATGTGAGTCCCCCTTCAGTTTGCGGACCTCCACTCTGGTGGCACTGGGTGGCATTCTCAAAGGCAAACCGTATGGTTTGCTCTGGATGGTAGTAGGTTGTTTTACTAAGCAGTTATCTATGTTTGTGCCTGGATTGACCATCTCAAAATTCATCTTCCTTTTAGCTTTGTTAATATCTGTATATTTGGTTTTCTGCAATGCCAGCCCCAGAGAAAAAGGCAACTCTGAAGGATTTTCCCTACTTTCACTTGCCAGGTCTGGATCAAGTTCCCCTGATCTCCCCCCTCCTGCGCCCTCAGACCTTTCAGTTTCCTCACTCCGCACCGGTGGGCGCTGCTGCTCACCTGCCAGCCAGATCTCTTCATTTCCACTCGTTTCCAAAGGACTCTCCACAGTCTGGACGTTCTCCAGCAAATGCTGGTACATTTTCTTGACGACAACATACCGCGCACCATCGATTTCTTTGACAAAAGCGACGTTGTTGACAAAAGTCTTGAAAAGCGTCCTGTTCCGCCCTTTCTCTACGGGATCGAGGCAGTCCAATAAACCTTTGAACTTATCCACTAAGTCGGATTTCTTCACTTTGCCCCCCTCTGCTAACAGCGAAGACAGGATGGATTCTTGGGTTATTTCCATTATTAAAGCTGTAGGCTTTATTAAAGTTTAAAGTTAACAGCCGCGCTGGATCCGGTTACACCTTTGTCCCGGGAAGCAGCTCAGTAGCCTTCACCTGGCCGCTCACTTCTCTCCTCCCCACCTGAATGAGTCTTTTTCCGGGATGAGCGCATACGTGGATACAATAATAAAGTAGGCTATACAGAAGTTCACCTGCAGGCAAACACCACTGAGTCTGAATAGGGTTTTTTAAATTTATTTTTCTTACACAACTAAAATTAATGTAATGTAATGCCCATGTGCATACAGCACTCCAAAAGATCACAGAAACTATTACTCTCATTCTCTTAGCTCCTGGATATTAAACAAGCACATGTAGATTTGAAATGATTCATTTTAGATTGCATTCACTTACACGCAGAGTGCTTATGGTTTAGGTCATTAAGGTCAAATGAAGAGTTATGTCCACTACTTAGCACTTAATAATGAATAATAATACACTAAACTACATAGTGTGTTTTAAAATGATGGTCCCAGGTTAATACAACCTGAGCAATGCCTGGTATCTGTAACTTTATTTCATTTGAAATAATAAATATGATTAAAAAAAAGGCAACATATGTGTTTTTCTCTCTACTTTGTAAAGTGCGTCCACCAGTAATTCAGTGATAATGTTCAATTTTTGCTGATTTTTTAGAGAAGCGACGATTCAACTGGATGGTTATTTTAAAACGTGTAGTCAGTGGTGGTGTAGAACTGTATTTGGTTCCTTATCATTATCAATTAGGCTAAATACAAAAACTACACCTTCTGAAATAATAGAACAATTAAATCACTCTCTACTATTAATATACGGATGGATTACTCATTAGTTAAGGGCCCCTGTGTGCCTCTGTGTGAACTAGGACACACAGGGGCCCCATGGAGTCAGTGTGACCCGGGACAAGTGTCTACAAATCAACCATAAAGAAACATAAAACGACGTCATGCTGTTTCTTGCTGTTTAATAGGAGGAGTCAGGGGCACTTTACATGTCTGTGCTTATTGTTTCATAATCCAGCCATGCAATAATGCAACATTATAATCTTCTTGAAGGTAGAATTTGTTGCAGGTTATATTAGACTATATAAGTTTTATGTAATTTAAATAATTAACAGCAAAATGCACGTATACTTTCTTTCTACTTATACAAAATGTATGTTTGTCTACTGTTAAAATGTTCAATAAAATATCAGAACAACTCTGGCTGAATAAATACATGTTTAATATAAATTAAAGAGAAACAAGGTAAACAGGCTGCAAGCATTTTAAAATAAACAACGTACACAATATAATACATTTATAAATGGAGTAGCCTAAACTAAATGCAATATGTCAAAAAGGGCGTGCTCTGATTGGCTGAGTGATATTCTTGCAAATGTAGTCTGTGATCCCATTAATTAATTTGTTGATGCACTAGCTTTAAAATGACACACACACATTTGTCCACGCCGCGTGGCAGCATTTTTTTTATAATCATGTTTCTGCTCCGTTCGTGTCGCACTGTGGTGCTGCTCCCTCCTGTCTTGGCTTGTCCTGCTAGTGAGCGCAGCCCGACATTCCTGGACTGAATGGGAGCTCCTAAGGAGCGGCCATGTTGGAACGTACGTCTGAACGTACGTCCGAAGATGAAACACGAACGTCAAGACAGTTCACACCCCGATTCAACAAACGTTGAACGTTGCATATATACATATATATAATCTTTAAGTGAACGTTACGGCTTCGCGTCAGAAAGTAACATTATTGTTATTATTATACAAGCACTGCTGATAACTATTTACACCCGAAGCTGATTTTAAAGTGGTGACTGTTCGCTAAACATGAGTATTTATAGCGCATAGAGCGAAGAAAAACCGAAGAAGCAGTGAATCATCTTGGTGCCTAGCTAGCTAGTAGCCTCCCTTCCCAGTTACCAGCTCCTCTCCGTCTTGTGTCCCTCTCCTCTTATCTGTCAGCTCGGCTCAGTCCGTAGTTTAGCAGGCTAGTACGGAGAGACAAGGGCTGCTCCCTTTCGCCTCCATACATTAAACATTCCGCACCATGGCTGCCACGGACGTTGACGTGTTTTCGGTAAGTGAAAGCCACGATATTCCCCGTTTTTTCTCCCACCCCGCTGTTTTGGAAGTGAAAAGTGTAAGTGGTTGTGATTAGTAAAACTGTGGGTGTTAGCTGTCTGCTGTGTGAGGGCATGTAACGTTAGCTAAGCCTCCCCCGCGTATGAAGCCCGTAAGATAGACTCAGTCGAGATGGTCGAAGTGGTTTCTGTGACGATTTCTTACACTTAAGACAAAATATCTTAATAACGCGTCTTCAAGCGTTTGTTTTCTTAAGTGTACTACACATGTCTGCGCTGCTGACCATATGGTCCCATTAAACCGTCTGTGTATACTCAACACAACTGATACACGGACGTTACTATTCCGTATCACTTTTTTTTTCTACCACAGTGTCTTGCTGGCAGATGTACCTACTATAAAACTGAATATAGCTGTGCACACCAGACACATTTGGAGTCCCTATATTATATTTTAATGACAGTTTTGCTGTGTAATATTGCAATTTTGTGACGAATTGCATGAGAATACATATTAGTATGGTGTGAAAATGTGTTGACGTGGTTTCCTTTTAAGTTCCTGTTAAGAGGGGCAAAGTTTAACTTTTTTTTTTGAGTCCTAATGGTTTATTTGGACTTAAGGCCGTGTCAGTTTTGCAAGCCAGATGCTAAACAGGCTTTGGCTACTTAACTCATGGCCTGTATTTCTCAGTAGAGCACCTCACACCAGAAGGCTGGGAATACTGCTAAATAAAATTGGTATGTGTCTTGCATTATTTTAACAGTGACGAGCTCTGCTGTCTGTCCGGTCTTGCCATATAGGTATGTTATGATGATGCAATAAAGGCATAAGACAACAGCTGTGTCTTACAGTAAGATGGTAATCTCTTGGTGTCAAGACTGCACAATTAGTCAGTGTGTGTTATGGGAAAACAACATTATAGTGATGAGGTGAATGCACCCGTGGGTGGAGGATTCAAAGTGCGTTTAGCTTTTTGGCAAATGCTTGAGGAGATCCTTGGGGTGGTGAATTTGACAGTAAGCAGCACCGCGTTGCAGGGATAAAGAGATTAAGACCACACCGTGGGCCACTCCTACCATTTATTGGTGCAACTGCAAAGAACTAAGAGGATCCAAAAAGAGGACATTGATGATGTTGCACAGTTGGCGGGTGCAGGGTTCGGAGCATTTCTGAAATGTCTGTTTTGGAAAATAGATTAATGAGAAAAATGCTGAGAATGCAGTGAAACAGAACAGTGTGAGGTTAGAAGCAGCACAGTTGTCAGAGTGTTGAACTTCCTGTCAAACTTTGTGAACTATGTGAGACCATATTGAATAAACTGACATGCTTCCCTAGCAGTTTGTGTAAAGGGCATGCTGTTAATTATGTGCAGCTATTGATAGGGATGTGTGGTTGGTTGCACTTTTGCCCCATGTCAATCAATTCCAGTGAAGTCTGTAGATATGGGCTATGTCTTTCTAGGCCACATGAGGTGATCAATTTAGCCAGCAACTTCTACTTTTTACACTTATTGATTGCATTAGAGCGTGTTGAATAAAAAAACTACTTAGATGATGTTCATTTTAAATGGTTATATAATGAAATGGCCTATAGCATATTTAACGTTACAGTGCTCACTGACCCCATGAGGCCTGCATGCATAAAATCAATTTAACACACAAACTGCTTGAAGGCAAGAGATGTGGGACAAGAAATTATGTGGCAAGTCACTTGCGCTTTATGTAAACCATGTGCTGTAGTTATTTTAAGTACATTATAATACATAATATCTTCCTTTAAAAATATAACTTTACATATAACTGTTTGTTAATCATGTCAGATTGTAAATCATAGTTAGTGACTGTTGTGTGTCATCAGTGTTGCTAACTGTCCACACAGTACATACAGGCCAGAGCTGCCTACGTACAAGCTTGTCATATCCAGTGTTGTAGATTAATAGTGACAGCCGTGCTGCAGCCTCAGTGATGATGGCTCTCAATTTAGTGCACAAAATCTTGAACTAAGATTGATATACCTTTCCAAATAATGTTAACTAAATTTGAATTTTTTATTTGAGACGATAATGCTTGTATTGATTTTGTAATTTCATTAGTTTTGTTTTTGCTTTAGTGAAAGAAGGAAAGTTCAACATTAAAAAGTAGTAGATGTGTTTTTGTATTGCAGACATTTTTGGATAGACTAAAGGTTAGAGACTGTCCCATAATTTGTAGGCCACGAGTTTATTCTCTGTAGCACCCAGTGAACCGATCAGTATTCATGTGACTTGTTGAAAGTTTGGAGTGTTTGCTTCAGACTGGAGATACTGTAGGTGTTTTTCTTTCTTTTTTTCATCAGTATGGACAGTAAAAAGCTGCATGGAGTTACATTTTTCTGTCCTAGTCTTAACCACATGGATATTTTGATTCCAAAAAAATGCAGCTTGCACAATGCGTCTGTTTGAATGCTCCAATCAACTTGGCTAAGCCAGCACTAACCCAGGACAGGGACACTAAACTGAATGTTAACGAAATGTCTCACTGACATCATGATCTGTACTCTAAAATTGAAATGTAGTTGCAGTCAGTAATGTCAGTACCAAAAGATGCAGAGGGTTATTGTTTTCTTAATTAAAAACGGCCATACTGCATCAAAAAGAGCAGAAAATAATCCATTCTTCTGAAATCCATTAGTTGTACAGTGTGCTGTACATATGGCTCATAAAATGGTTCCTGCTTCCTCTCCCGTGTGTCTTACTCATTTTCCTGTTGGTGAGCGGTAAAGCTCATCAGTAACCTGTTCGAACCATCGTCGTGCATAAGCGTGAGGCAAGAATGAGAACAATTGATAAGTTGATAATCGGAGAACAACTACGTCATCCACACCTCAACCATCAACATTTTTACAAACACAGCATCGCCACCATCGCAACAAGTAGCAGCAGGAGAACGAATATACCATCACAATGACAGAATCTAGGTGTGGTTAGAGCTGACAGTATTGCAAAAATATTTTGATGACAGAGGATGGGTCTTAAAATGCTTCATGGTGTGATTCCCAATAAGCATAAATACAACAAAACACTCACATCTCATGATCTGCATGATGTGCCAGTCCATACATGGCGACACTTCAAAAGACATCAGGCACATGAAGAACTGTGACCAGCCACCACACCAAAAGGTACTGAATGTGGGAGTGTTGATGTGTTATTGTGGTTAAGTTGATTAAAGCCTGTAGCATCTTCTTAAGCCCCCGAAACCAAATGTCCACACATGAACACAAATGAAACTATAGCAAAAGGTGAGTGTATTTTAAAATACAGATTTCAAATACAGTCAACACTGCAAGGTTTTTTGCTTGCTATAATTATTCCTCCTGTCCATAGTGGCCATGATGAGATTCTTACCTGATAAGACAGCCACTTAATGTGGCTAATTGACTTTAGATAAATGGTTTAATATATTTTTGAAGTGAAGGACGACGGAGGAAGCGTGGAAGAAACAAAGGCAGCTAAGTCCAGTATTAAATAGAGTTAAGTTCAGATATATTGAATAAAAATAAAATGTTTGACAATATAAAAAATACAAGGTGAAAACAGTAAATGTTTGTTATTGATAAATAACAAATTAGTGATTCATTGTTAGAATTAGCTAATCTTAAAATGATCAGTTGCATGAGTTTCTCCTCTGGAGAGAAAAGAAAGGGAGAAAAAAACACAATACATGTAAAGCTCTAAAACAGTAACACACTCCAATTTGTATTGTAGATTCTTTACAGTTATGTCTCCATATGTATACTGTATGTCTTAATGTAATAGTCCATACAGGAAGTGAAAACTTCCCAGGAAATGATCACAGGGAAAATAAACACCCATGAAAAAATATGAAGTACTATCCAGCAGGTGATCTGGCCTATTTAAAATTTTATGTGAAAACATGACATTTAAGACAAAGCACTACACAAATTGCACCTCAAGTTATTTTAAATATTTAAAGGCTTTTTAAAAAAAAAAAAATGCCTTCACTCTGTGTATTTCCCCACACACATCGGCTGCAGCAGTGTGTACCTCAGTCTGTCAAGTTGTCTTGTCAGGTGGAGACCCTCTGAGGCACACACAACCTGCAGACACGAGTCAGATATAAGTCAGGTGGTCATAGCAGCCAGAAGGCAAGAAGGAAGCTGAAAAGGGGATAGATGGACTGGTCATTAAGAATTCTGTGTCATAGTTATTTAACCTTTCATAAAGTTGAGCTTGATTGCCTGCTAATTTTGTGAAGTTTGACAACTGACACTGCACATTTAGGAGCACACTCCATACACACTAGGAAACATATTGGTGTTTGATGGTGACTTGTTAACATAAACGGACGCATGCAAATACAAAGTGTGAATTAGCCTTAATAGTTTTGTAGAGCCATCTCCGCGCTGGTCATTTAAGAAATGGATGCAACACCATAAACTAGCTTATATGATTTGTGCGTCATTTCACTTTGAGCCACCTGGGCCTCCTCTGTGCAGCTATTTCCTGTTGGCCTGGTGATAGGGTGGCCTGGGAACTGTGTTGTTTCCTCACCCTGGGGGCAGTTAACCAGAAGCTTTTCATTCCTGTCATACTTCATGCTATTGCTCTTCCCTGGACTAGCTTGTGTGTGTGGACAGACGTATGGCTCACAGTTTCTGATGGGTGTTGCTAATAAATGTGAATGTATCAGGAAAGAAGTAAGGCAGGCTTATTTTTAGCTTTGTTGCTTCGTTGCTGACATTGTTGCTTTCAGTTGCTTTTGAACAGAGTTTCAGTTGTAATTTATAGACCACCATATAACCTATGTGAAATCTAGGACATAACCAAAAATGGTGATATGTTTTATTTCACTAGATAATGCTGACTAGCTCTCAATTAGGCTGTTTACTGTTCATTATATAATGCATATAAGCACAAAATCTGCTTAACGCACACAAGTCTTATTTTATAAAAGTAAAAAAAAAAAAGGGAATATTTATAAAAATCTTAGCACCGACAAATTGTGAAAAAAACTACAGTGTAGTTTATGACACTAAAAATATTAATTGCATTAAGAAGTCAACTTTAAAAAAAATATCAAACTGCAGATGGTGGTTGTGTTCTTTATAAACTATTATAGTATGCACGGTAAGGCGTATAGATAATGCATCAATGGAAAATGTAATACCTTCATATTTTTCTGCTTAATGAGAGCTTATTCTTTTAATACTGTATGCTATATACTGACTACGCTGTCCAGCACAACATATCTGCCAAAAACATCAACCTCATTATTTTCAGTTTTTGATGATGTTGTTGTAAATTCAATTATTCAGTATATTTATTTGTCGCTTCAGTCATAGACCCATTTGCGTCTTGTGTTTCACACACATAACAGCTTAGTTCTGGTTCTGCGTAGGAAGTCAACCCACAATTATCTCATGAGTCAAGATCTTTGGTATTTTTCTGAATCTGAGAGTTTTACCATTGTGGTATGGCAAGTTTGGAGTGATTTTCACAGGACCCAGATTAACAGAGTCAAAGTACAGACTATGACTCAAGCTGTCTGCTCTCTGAAGGGACAGATAAGTTTTGAGTAGGCACAGTGGGCTTCCAGAAGTGTAAATTCCCAGACTTGTGGCGTAATCACCACTTGAATAAAATGTTTTCAAGGTGCCTTTGACCAAGGACCCTATCCACCAACTGTGTGCAAATTATGCAGCTGCAATATGTGAAACTTGATACAAGAGTGTTGATGGAAAATTAACGTGCAGGCCTTTATTTATCCTCGCCTGGATAAATAAAGGCTAATGTAAATTGTCAGCCCCTCTTAATTTAAACACTTCTCAGGAATCCAGAGAGTGATTTGCCAGTTTTCTTCTCGGCACGATATCAGAGGCCACACCTAACCCCTCCTGCAACCAAGCAGAATAACTGCGTGAGTCTCATTCAGCCAGCTGAATACCACATGAAGCTTTAATGTTGCCAAACAAGTTCTGAGTTTACAATGAGTAACTTGCAAATAATGGCTATCTGTCTCCTTAATCTTGCTCATCCCTGTAAACTTTCTGTTGAGCGTAATAAAGATGACATTTAGTGACAGGCACTTTTCTTCAAAACAACTTACAATAAGTGCGTATTGACTTTTTCTAACTGAACATGTGTGTTAATGTAGTGTAATAAACCCACAGAGCTGCAGCTTAGCACTGTATTACCTAGATCAGCTTATGTCAGGTTACTCTAGCCGTGTTTATATCTCTTTTCCGCCCTTGTCCTTATGAACATACTATACACAGACGCAGTGCTCGTCCTGTGCTGTGCAGTTCAGTCAGGTTTATATCTGCTGTGTATGCAGAGCCTGCCTCCACCTCTCAGCTCAGTATTCTCAGGCTGCTGTGTTCGGTGACATCAGCCTTCAAGTATGCAGTTCATTGTGGCTCAGCCTGATGAGCTCGCGTGGCCCTGTTCATCTTGAGGTGTCTGTTCCCTTCCCTTAGAGCTCTAACATGGTCTCTTGCTGTTCCTGGATGCTTTGTAAATCTGATTATTTACAGAGTGGTTCTGCACAGTTCTCTGCAATTATTTACAGTAAAAGAGGTGATTGGAGTTACTTTGGTTTTGTTTATAAGTTTGTTTTTGGTGCAGCTTATTGTTCTCGGTCATATTTGAAGTGTGATGTGAAGGGGCTAAATTAAGGTAAATGAGTCATGTAGTCGGATTGTCTGTACTATGTGGTTTTGGTGACCTTTCAGTGGTTAAGTGATATAAAGGAATGTATTTGCCTTATATTTATGATATTAAATACTAATTATTATTCTGCCATAGAACTGCTAAACAAAAAATAACTTTTACCAATTGAAGATATTCTAATTTTCTTTTTATGTTCATCCTCACTGCAGCCTGTGACTACCCAGGTCATAATGTCTGATGGGTTTTACATCTGCAGACTGAACGTAGGGCCTTTGATTTTCATTTGACTGGAATGTGAAGGCTTCAGCTTCTTTGTCACCGAGCTCTCTGTCTAGCTAATGTCTTCCCCACGTTTGTTTTCCTGTCATGCAAACAGGCTTTTCATGTTTTGTTTTCTTGCAGAATGAAGAGAAGCGTAACCTAAATTTGGGCGGCCATGTTGGATTTGACAGCCTCCCTGACCAACTGGTCAGTAAATCGGTGACACAGGGATTTTGTTTCAACATTCTCTGCGTAGGTAAGTACCAGATGATATTGTGTGTGGCTGGATAAATAAAGAGAATGTTTAGCATAATATAAACAAAGTCATAACATTTCTGGAGTTGATTTGTTTTCCTGCCAACACAGCCACGTCTGAAAGCTGACAAATTTCACTCCAATGACTGTCTTATTTCTCTACTTCCTACCATCCACAGGGGAGACTGGCATTGGCAAGTCAACATTAATGAACACTCTCTTCAACACCATGTTTGAGAACGAAGAGGCGAGCCATTATCAGAACGGCGTGTATCTGCGGCCGCGAACATACGACCTGCAAGAAAGCAACGTCCACCTCAAACTGACGATTGTTGACACTGTTGGCTTTGGTGATCAGATCAACAAAGAGGACAGGTGAGCGGTGTGAAATAATAAATATTGGAACGGTAACTAGATTACTCTGTGATCCTGTTGTTCGGCAAGATGCGAAATTTCAAGACTTATCCAGAGCCTCTGGTTAAAGTGGCCATAGTGCTATGTGTGATGCGAGCATCCAACTTCACAATAGTATATGTAACTTCAAATCACAAAATGCTTAGTATAACCCTTTTACAGAGCTGGCTTTTTTTTAGATTTTATAAATACTGAATGGATTTTAAAAATATGTGAGACATTTTATTCACCTGCAGTTGTTTAGATTTGTAGCAGTTTCTAAACTGAAGGCTGATCCTGAATGCGAAGGTTTTAACATCACTTGCCCTCAGAGAGGGAAATAAATATATTTACTCACAGTTAGGAGTTCAATAATGCGACAGTATGAGGACCTCTGGTATCACGTTAATCCAATCCAAAGGCCTTGTTTTCTATATTAGCAGCTCATTAATACTTTATTAACATTTTGTAGGAAAGGAAATGTTTTATAGCCTGTGATAAAACTAAACTGTGTCAGCATCAGCTCATTTTATTGAAAAGCTAATTCTACATAGGTGCATAGGTTAGTAATTGGAATAAAACTAATTATGAAAAAAGAAGTTTGAAAGCTGTAGTAGTAGTGGTTTTGACGCAAGCAGTATCAAAATCTTGATGACTCTCTGTATAAACATGTCATTTACTGCATCAGAGTTGGGTTTTTTTTTATTTAATATTCAGAAACGTTACATGTATTGTCTCAATAGGCAAAGTCTGATACACATGCGTGCAACATGTGCTTCATGGAGTTTTCCATTTGACTCCATTTGATAGATTTTCCTGCCGATCCGTTTCCAGACCATACCTTCTACTTGCAAGATGACAATTTTATCTAAATCAGATCCATGTTGCCCAGTGAAACAAATGACAAAAACAGACGTATAACTCCACGTTCCTGCACTTCTATCTTTGGTCAGTAGAATGGAAATAGGACAAGGTGGGACAGGAATAAAGAGGAAATTGCTGATTTTTAACATTTAGCTGTGGAATGGACTGTTAATCTTGTGACCGAGCCAGTAAGCAGTTTGAAAGAAAGCTGCCTTTGACAGCAGCTTTCTCTGTAGGCCATAGAAACCAACAGTTGGAAGGACGAACCTTGCAGCAGACTGAGAGTTTGTGCATTCCACAAGAAAGATCGAAGGTGAATGTGAAAGGAAAGGGCAGATGACTGTACTGTAAATGTGATTCTGGCTAAGGATATACAATGGAAGAGGTTTAGATTTAAGTTAAAGAGGACATGAGGTTTTTATTAGTAAACCATAACTGTGATATGTTGGTGTCACTTGTGAATAGGACGTGTTCAAGCTGCACCACTTACCAACACAAAAAGAAACACCTGGCTATCAGATGCAGAGGTTTATCACCTTCTACCCCTGAAACTGTGTTTGTTGTACGTGCCTCAGAGGACGTTCGCCCTTCTAAACTAAATGTCTAGAGACGTGCACTCGCACTGTGGCAGGCTCTTCTTGTAGACATGACCATGTGGTTTGCGCCTCAGTCACTTTGAAGCTCTGGGGATCCCTGTGACTGATGTGATGTAATCCGAGTTCAGGAGCTGATTCAGTTGTTGGACTTTGCTCAGTGCACAGCTGTTTCCTTGTGAATTTCACCAGTGAGAACTTGGGGAAATTTGATCCAGTGAGGCTGAGGTCATTTTAAGAATAGCAACATAACATAAGCAATGCACATTTTTATGGCAACTGCAGCAGTATGTACTTAAGACACAATTTGCCGGTTGGACTGGTTGCATTAATGGAAGCAAATATGAAAGTTTATTAAACATCTTAAATAGATTATCTGCAGAAAGATGTGGTGTGGTGAATCCTAAACTATGACTAGTAGAGACTGTTCTGGGCTTTAGCAGAACTTTTGCAACACTTAATAAACATCTTTGTTGTTGGCAGACTGCGTCCCTCATCTCGGTCTGTTAAAAGTACATATAACATTTAAATCGGAACTGCCTGCACAGAGAAACTGTGAACCTGCATTAATGAATATAATTCATATTTTCTAATAAAGGATATTTAATATTTCTTGACATGTAAACATAATTCCTGCGGTGTTAAAGTAGTACAAAATCAGAAAGACATCAAAAGAAAAAAGCAAACACTGCTTAAAAATTGTTTTTTGGCTGCTTATTTGTGTGCAGATAGTATTTATTGATTGGGAGAAATGGACAAAAATGTGACATAAATGTAAATAGATAACTTGCATTTTATTCCATTTGTCTTAATCACAACATTGGGTAATGTTTAGCAATCCTGGTACGTCTCTGCAAAGTTAAATTTAATGTTTTGTTTTTTTGTAATATAAATCCTGTGTGTTTTGTCATAGAGCATTGGTTCGATGAGTATCAACTGTGTGGCTACACATATAAAGCACTCACAGATGTTTTCATATTTCTCAGTCTTAATTTTCAGTGATTTACTGATGACACTGTAGGGTCCAAAGGTAAAGTAACTGCACCGTGAGAGACAACAGGATGTTTTCTAGCCACTGTGATTTTTTTTCAAACAGATTCCCACAAGCTAAACACAAATTTCATGCAGCTCTAAGCTGTACAACTCTTGGCATTGAATCAGATAATATAGTTACAGAAAACATAATTGTCTTAGTTCATTTCCCCAGTGACAAGGCTTTATTTCCTTTTATGTTCATTACCAATGCATGAATAAGAAGACAAATATTTAGCTTGTAGCCACAGACATAAATCATCACAGATTTCTCTTTGACTCTTTACACAGTTACAAGCCTATCGTTGACTACATCGACACTCAGTTTGAAAACTATCTCCAGGAAGAGTTGAAGATCAAACGTTCGCTGTTTAACTACCATGACACCAGGATCCACATCTGCCTTTATTTCATCGCCCCAACAGGACACTCCCTTAAGTCTCTGGATCTCGTCACTATGAAGAAACTTGACAGCAAGGTACACACCATCAACACACAAACACACACTCACATATATGCTGTGGTCTTCCCCTTTTGTGAAAAGCACTCATCGTTCTCTCCCATTGTCTGTAGTGTATTTGTTGCAGAAATCTGACCTTCCTTTCATTGTGACTGGTGTGCATTTCACTGAGTTGTGCGCCTTTTTGCGATGTTCTCTTGTGTCCCAAACGAATAAAGCTAAAAGAAAAATGTTGCAGTTAATGTGCAAGTGCCCCTTTTTATTGTACAGGATTTCCACAAAAGTATACATGCCGTTCTTTGGTGGGAATATTTGGCTGTATCTCTGGAAAAGGGCTGAGGGTTAGGCTTTAGCAGCTCTGATATTTGGAAAGCTCTGCCCTGTATGAGCAGTTTAATGCTATAATACACTGCCATGATAAGGAAACATGTTTATATTTTTTTCTGAATCCATAAAATAGCAAAGTATAAAAGTATTAATTATTAATTAAGTAAAAAATATTTTTAAATACATTCTCATGTTGCTCTTCCTACCAATTCCCAGTTCTAATGTAATATATTTGCAAAGTTTACAGGTAAACACACAGCTTTATTAAGCATATTCACTGATTTGTGGTGATTTCATTGCTCTTATGTGAGTTACTACACATATCAGTGGTAGGTGTTTTTTTTATACTGTACATCCGGTAACCAGGCAGATAGTATCACTGGATTTATTACATTGCTTGAAGCGTGAAAGAAGAGGAACGGAGGTAGAGTTATTGTTAGTGGGGGAAAGACTCCGAAAAGGCAAGTAAAGGTCTAACCTGGAGGGATTTAGGATTTGTTGAATTTTGTGGTTTTAATTTGGAAAAATCTGTTTTGATAAGTGGTCTTTGTTGGTGTTTTCCTTGATAGTTGAAAGTAGGTTTCTTTAGGTGGCTCTGCCCTTGCTTTTGCTACTCAGGCTACTTACCAGATCCCTTCTTTGTTACAAAAATAAGTTTAAAGGTATTAATGTTAAACACATGATTGCTGTGCATATACATTTACAGTTATTCATGTTTTCTTTCAGTTTGGTAACTAAACTAAATTCTGCTTGATATTTTCATTGCCAACTGTCAGTGAATGAATGTACAATGTGCCTTGATGCTATTCAGGCTAATGAGTGGCCACCTCACACAGCTCTTGCTGGTTAATAGTTTTATGAGGGGTTCTGAAAAAATGTTTTAGCTATTGTAATGTAGGCGTCTGTACACTGGGCTTTGCAGGTATTAGTTCAAACTCTTGTTTATCCACATATTTTAATTAATTAAAATAACTTTACCTTAGGACAGTGTGAACATCGCTACAACTCTTAATTATTTCTATGAGAAAAGCAAATACTGAAAGGAAACCAACAGAAACTTTAGATATGGCTAAGATACTTATCTTCCTTTTTTTTTTTTTTTTTACTGTGCGGTGACAGTGCTGATCACTGAGCCTCTGTGCTGTCCTTACCAGCCAACAGAGCGATCAAAACCTGGCACCATTTCGATGCCAACTGTCTCCTGATACCATCCAAACCATCACAGTATACACAGCCAGATCTCTCCACCCCATGCTTTGAAGCAAGCCGCCATTACCTGGGTTAAATATATTGCATGAATGATATATATCTCCTTTTATACGTTAGTTTTAAGATAGCAGCTTATATTCCATACTCTCCCCTCATTTAACTTCAAGCACAGCAGTTTATCACAGTTAAATCACCTCATTCTTTTATGTGAACCAAACTCTGTTCCGTGTGGCTGTCCAAGACATTGAAGTTATTCACAGGACTTTTCCACTTTGCAAAGCAGCATAACATGTTGGTGTGAGACAATAGTCGTGTTGTCTTATACAAAATGATTTACACCAGTGCAACACCAGTTTTAGCTTGTGTGGGTTGGCCACAGCAAACACCACTCCGACTTGTCCCAGCATTCGAACCACAGTATGTTTATCTGAAATCAGGCTGGTGTTGAGTGACCACAGGTTTGATGGTGTTGTGTTGAAGGGGTTGTTTATGCAGCAGCCTATTTCTAGATATAATAAATGTGTGCAGGCAATATTTGTTGCAGCAGCTAACCACATCAGCCTTTACTCATGCTGCATTTTTACATCTTTATTTACATGACTAGTGCCACAGGTAGACTGAAAGTACTTGGTTTGCCAAGGAAGATTATTTTCAGTGCTGTTATATTAGGCTGGTTATTTCTAAGAGAATTGATTCAGAGAATCAGTTCTCTGATGAAAACTAACCAATGTAGTTTTTGCTTGTTTTTTCCAAGCAAAACCTACATTTGTGCACATTTCTGAAGGTGGAAGTGGTGATTGTTCTGTATTTTTGCTTTATCAATCAATAAAATGATTATCAAAGTAGACGCCAGTTCATGTCTAATCATCACACAGCAGTTGTTTCAGGATTTAAAAAATAACTAAAACAACATTAGAGTCCAAACACTATGGGTATATTCTGGTTACCAGTTTCCTGTGTCAGAGGAAGTGTTTGTGGGTGAATATTAACTTTTATCTGGTAGCTAAAGATAAATGAACAGACCCGTCTTGTCTGGCAGACAGCCTTGTCACAGGAAAAACCAGGGAAGCAGACCAGAAACAGCTTTTCCCTCACACTGAAGATTTTGCTGTCAAGGCTAGACAATGGTGTTTTTCTTGTAATGGGGTACAAATCTCCCCTCCCTACAGAGGATGCTTGATGGCCCATCAGCAAGTGTGGTTTGTGGGGATTGAAAGCAGGAAGAGTGACTGAAGGAGGCGTTCTTTGTTTTTAAATAAGATTTTCTTTTCTCAAATAGGTAGAAATCATTACAAGTTAATATGAGGATGTAGAGGTCATTTGTCCAGATAGTTATATTTCCTACTTAACCTTAACATTTTCAATAATTTGCACTAAAATCAATTAAAGGTACATGGTTTGTATCATGTTTCTACAGTTTTCCTGTTTGCAACAGATCAGAGGTTGAAGGAGAGGCACAGAGAGGAGAGATTATTGGTAGGAAAATAATATACAGTAAAAGGGACAAGTACGTGTCTATCTTCTATCCACTCTTCAATTTTATGTTGGTTGTTATAATTGCTTTACATCTGGTATACTCATCAACATGGTATGAACACACAAACGGGTTAAATCATGACACTCATATTGTTAAATTCAGCTCGATTTACACTTTCTGAATGTATCGTATATCTGAAAATATCATATTTGCTATCCATCCCATATATCTACATAGTAATCAGAAAAGAAAGATGCTCCATATAATAAAATGTGTTGCGTCTAAATGATTACTCTTGTAAAGAAATGTAGGCAAAAATTATAACCCACAAATAACTCACTCAGTGGCAAGTATGTTTGCATCCTCCAAAGATCCCAAATTATGCAAATTGTAATGTAGTGCTAACAAATAAACAGTACAAGAGCTTTTATGCTCAGCATGTGCCAGTGTGATTCTAGTATCCCCTGTATATAATGTTTTATTTTTTATTTTTTCAGTATTACAGTATTTCAGTATTTTTTTACTTCAGCAATTTTAATACATGTGAACAGCTCTGATGTGGTTACAGCCACCCATCATGGTGTTCTAAGTTATTCTGAATAAACGCTAAAGGACTATTTGCGAATACTCTTTGGCCAGCTGGGAAAACACGGTTGAGAGAAGTGAACAAATATCACTCCCCCGTCCCTCCTCACTGACCATGTCAAGACACTCAACTTTAATCCGCTTCAGTGGCAACACAAAGCTGCTGTCAGCACTGGATAGCGATTAGTGAAGTTGGTTTGTTGAGTAAAGATTGAAACATGATACTTGCTTCCCTGCTGCAAATTAATGATCCAATAAAGTGTGATGAGCCTGTAATTTCACTCCTAACAAACTCAGGCTCTTGCTCTGAGGCACGCTGTGGAAGTGATGAGGGAATCTGTGGGAATCCTTCTTGTACTCCCAGTTAGATTTGAGTAATGCAGGCACACAGAGGAATGCAGGCAAACACTGTGTTTATTTCTGCACATCTGCTCTAAATTGGAGATGGAGCCTAGTTTGTTTTCATAATCACTGTTTGTTTTATGTATCGACTGGAGTCTGAGTAAAATTATTCACTGTATAGATTTGCTGAATATGGTCTTGGATGTTTCCTCATCCATATTTAGCAGTTACTTTGGTTTCTCTTCTTTATCACATCTTTGATACACAAAGCAGCTTTCAAGACAGAAATGTGTATATATGGTGTTGACTTAATTGTAAAAATAAAAGTTGTATAATGCTGTACATATTTTATTGCTTGCAATTACCCTCTTTTTTTTCTTATCCACTCTCAGGTCAACATCATTCCCATCATTGCCAAAGCAGACACGATCTCCAAGAGTGAGCTCCATAAGTTCAAAATAAAGATAATGAGTGAACTGGTGAGCAACGGCGTCCAGATATATCAGTTCCCAACAGACGATGAAGCTGTTAGTGAGATTAACGCCTCCATGAATGTAAGTCATGTTGTGACAATCCAAGCATATTAATACATTTCCTTACACTCAATTTTTTTCGATTTCGATTTTTTCAGTCTTGTGGCTTTCTGTGTTTTTGTTTTTGTAGATAGTAACATATTGTGTGCTCAGACTTTCAGACAGGTTGAAATATGTCAGATATACACCCCTATTGTGTATACACAGGGATGTATTAAAAGTAAAAAACATTTTTTGACATGTCAAAAATAATGAAATTAAAGGTTTTTAGCTTTTAGGATCTGTGGGCATTCTCAATTATCTAACTCTGTATTTAGCACCACATATGTTACACATCTCAAAATGGTAGCACTAAATTGTATGAATACCAGATCTCTTTTTTTTAATAACTGAGAGAACTTATGCACATGCTTTAATTTAACTGACTGCTGTTGTTCATATGTAGCTTTTCCATTGTCCAAATAAACCAGTTATTGGGAGCTACTGGAGAAAAAAAAAATTCACTTTCATGTCATGCAGTGAATATTTAGGTTTTCTTTTCATTCTAGACGTATAATGGGAACGTACCGTATAACCAACCCCACACGAACAAATGCTCGGACTGTAAATTCTCTCATGTAAGAATGCATTTGGTTCTCCCCGGCACTGTCTTTGTACAGTATCCCCATCTATTCATAGTTTGTTACATCAGTGCCTACACTCACCAGCTTGTTCCTCCGAGCTGCAAACAGCCAGCTGGTTTCAACTCGCCATCTAATTATTGAGGTTGTGAATCAGGCTTGTCTCACTGAAGAAAGTGTGCATGTGTGTGTGTGTTTAATCGCTTTAGAAAATAGGCCTCTCAGTCCCAGCTGAACCACATGGTAAACTTAATGTCAACATGGTTACGCTTGGCTCTGGTGTGGTCTGGTTGTGAATGATAGTTGAAGCGACAGCCACTGTGCACCAAGTTTTATTTGAAGATAAACACGTTTTCATTCTTTTTTTTTTTTGTTTGTTTTTTATAATAGTTTTAAAACAACATGTTTTTGTCCAGTTAAAGTTGTGAAGCAGCTTCTGTGCTTTACAAAATATGGCATGAAAAAACTGGGAACCAAAGTTCTGTATCCTGTTCCACTTGTGACCTCTTGACCTTTTTAAAACTTTTCCTCTACAGGCCCATCTGCCTTTTGCTGTGGTCGGCAGTGTGGAAGAGGTCAAAGTGGGAAACAAAACAGTGAGGGCCCGACAGTACCCATGGGGTGTTGTGCAAGGTGAGAACTCTCCAACAACAAGTTGATCAGGATGTTTGTATGTTTGTTTGTGGGAGTGTTTGTGTTCCTCAAGCAAACACAACAGTGAGCACATGGTGTTAGTTGACGTTCAGCTCTGCTCTCCAGACTGTTTCAGATCTAATACATAAAAGGTCCCCTATTATGCAAAATTCACTTTTTAGTCATTTTTATATCTTTACATTTACGCCAGGAGCCCGTTTTCTTAACCCCCAAAAGGGGTATAATATGAGACCTCAAAGAAATAAGGCAGAGAGAGTGCCAAACTGTGATATTGGTACTTGCATGTTGTGATAGTTTTATTTAATTTTTATTTCAATATTTGTCCTAAAAAGAAAAATAAAATAAACTCAAATCTCACAGGTTTCAGCCTTTGAAGAACAATAAGAATATTTTCTCATTTTCTTACTTTTATATTATAATAAACTTTGTTTGTGGTCAGTTACTCAAGCAAAACAAGACACTTGAAAATGTCGCCATGGTACCTGGAAACTAATTTTACACTATTTTATGCAGTTTTCTCAGTTAAATTATGAGTCATCTATACCTCAAATGGTTATTAGTTGCAATCCTGATACCCTGATCATTTTCTGTGTGTCACCAGTAGCTGTTCAGTAGCTGTTTTTTGCCGACTGTTATGAGTTGAGACTGGTCATGTGAAGCAACAGCAAGGCCTTGAGTACTAGCTAATTTTTCGGAGACAACATATTTGGCAGCTAAACAATGCTTGCAGTAACAAAGCTAAGGTGTGTCAATAGGTATTAAATAGCTAAATGAGGTAGAGTAATACATTATGAAATGTGGGAGGAGTACTATATTATATCATAAGATACTGAGTCATTCAAATGCCTTTAACCAGGAAATTAATCAAAAACAGTAAGAAGATTAGTCAATAATATAAACTAATCATGAATGGCAGCCCTAACAAAATATCTGGAGTGCATTTCTCCTTTGCAAATATAATTTTGCTCATGCTTATATAATCTTTGTTACATTTACATCGCACAGACTTTTTGTAGTTGCAAACTCATATGATTCATCACTTTAAGAAACAAAACCGAGTAGGATCTACTTTATACGCATGCAGATTGTTATGAAGATGCTGTGCACATATGGAGAAACGGCATGTAATGTAACTCGGCAGATGATCAAGGGAAATGCCTGTCAGTATCCATGGTGAAAGACGTTTGCAGCTCATGGCAGAGTGACGAGCGCATCCCACAGCCTTGCTGTCTATTTATACCCTCCCTCTTAATGCAAAGTGCCTTGCACAGCTACGAGCTTTACTTCATGCAGAGTGACACTGCAAAATGAAGGGCAAATGTGTAGATTGTTTTGAGAAATTGTGTGTGTGTGTGTGTGTGTGTGTGTGTGTGCTTGTGAAGTATAGGGTGTCTTTAATTACATGAATGTATCTTAGGTTATGTGTCTGTGTGCCTGGAGACATCACCTATTGTGTCAGGGATGTTGAGATCTTTGTTTCCCACAACTTGTGAGAGTTAATAGTTCAATAAAGTCAGGCAGAGTTGCGCTGTGAGAATATTATTGCTCAGATGGGAGTTATGCTCTCAGGGAAACTCTCTCTCTTTCATTCTCTCCCTCCATCTCTCTTTTTTTTTTAATTCCTGCTCTTGTGTCCTCACTCTTTCTTCCTTTCCTCCCTCCATTATCCACTGACCACTCTCATTCTCCAACTCTCAGGGGACACTCTGCTGTTTTTTATGAAGCCTGTTGTGTGTCTCCTGTGGGACACATCCCTCTGGACTCAGTCAGTCTCTATGAAGATATAGTCCAGTCCAGTAAATACTTGGAATACAGTTTGCAAAAACTGTATCTGTGTTTGCTGTAAGCTCATATTTCTATGGGTTTTTTTTTCATTAGATGCCTTTTATTATTCTTTGGCTCTATTAAGCAGGCAGTCGATGTTAGAACAGGTTTTGATGTTTATGTTGATGCTGCAGAATGCACAATGTGATCATAATGTAAACAAAATATTTGGTTACACTAAAAGAAAGATTTGCTGATTTGAGTATCCCTGTGGAGTAACACACAATTTACGTCTTTTTATTTGCTTAGTTAGACACACAGAAAGTGGGAAAGGTTGGGGAAAAACACAGAGTTAGGTTTATGGACAGTGATGGTTTCTTATAATATAAAAAGTATTATTTCTAGAGCACAAACTGTCATTGCAGGTTTTAACTAGTGATAAACGGTGAAGGAAAACGGTTTTTTCAATAGTCTGCATTCCTCTCCGCTTAACAACAAAAATCCAGACTTGCAGGACTACTTGTCTTTTATTCAGACATGCTTGCAAACTTATGGCTCATCATTCATACAGCACATTTGTCACACTCACACTGTCATAGGACAGAGGCAGCGGAGGACAAAAATCTGTGTTTTTTGTTACCGAGCCAAATGAAAGGAGGGTCTGTGTCAGTGGAAAGAGTTTGTAGATGCCAAATGTCATATGGATGGGTTATGCTAACCTCTTAAAGAGCCATGGGAAATATCCATCGGCTTGAAGGGAGACACTGGAAGAACTGTCTACTGACAAAGAGTAATTGATGGGACTCAGTTTGTGTGTGTTTATCTCCTCTCAGGATCTTGATGTTCTGTTATCTCTGAACTCCAGACATCTTTGACATACAGAATACCAGACCCCAAGTAATTATTCTTTGCAAGCTACTGTTTATTTTCAAACAGAACACAAATTGTCTTTTTTAAAATTTTTTTTTATGAGAACATGGATGACATTTAAATATCTGACTAACATTGGTTGTTGTGTGTGTGTATATAAGTTATATGTCAAATGAGTAATCTATCAATTAACTAAGGTAGTGTCTACAATCAGAATACATAACATTAACAGCCTGTTAACACAGCAGTGGAGGCTCTGTCTGCATCCATCTACACTGGAGGCGTCACAATATTAAGTGTAGGTCACCTGTGTTTCGGAAGCACTCAAAGCCCCAAATGCAATTCTATTCAAAATCTAGTTCCGTTAAATGTGGGAAAGTAAAATTTACACATGAAAATATACTCGTATTTACAGGCAAATAGAGCTAGTAAAAAGCAACGGTGAGTGAAAAACGTACTGTAATTGTATCATCTCTAGCAAAAGCTATTTAAAATTTGAAATTATTAATTTAGACAGCAGAATTTGTAAAAAAGGAAAACAATATGATCATATCTTTAGTAATACTGGAATCGTATTGAAGTCATCTTGCTGGGCGATGAAACCAAAATCATGAATTATACCTATTTTACCTGTTCCCAGTCGCTGAAAGATACATAAATGTCCCCTCAGTAGATTAATGTATGAGCGACGGTCACTGATAAACAACAGGCCTGATCCACCTCCCGTGGTGGAGATGCTTGTCAATTCCCAAATAAAGGAATACATTAATTCCTTTGGAAAATAAGCTGTGATAGAATAAATACATTAATAACTAACCATTTTTCTTATGTGCATATGTACCTATTTTGACTATATATTGAAGCCTTGTGGAAAATATAGGAGCAGAATATCATCAATTTAATATTCAATGAGTGAATATGGTGCTTTGCATTAAATTAAATTTAGATTATTTGTCCAATTCATTTTAATAAATAGATTTATTTTCAGCGGCGTCTGTTTTTCTCTCTTGTATCTTTCTGTTCTCGTGTGCGATTTTGTATGTGTATCTGCACAACCCTGTGTCTTGAGGGCTCTGTGCTGCAGTCAGTTTGAGGATTGGCCCTCATTCAGCCCTCAGCAGGGGTGGTGGTACAGAGAGAATATTAAATGCCAAGTGAGCAGGCAATTTCAGTAGCCTGGATGCAGCCCAGAGAACAGCTCATTTCTGTTTTTAACTTCCCACTAATGTTTTGTGGTTGACCATCAAATCTGAGTAAAAATAATAGTGAGTGACTCATACCGCTCCATCACCACTACTGTTTTGGGTCTAAAAACGAAGGATGACTTTGTGCTAATTTACTTACTTTTCTGTCCTAGTCAATCTTTGAGTGGGAGTTTTGAGTTGTTCAGCTCAGTTCACTTTCACAGTTCACTTTGACTGTGTTAATGCTGTATTTTTTATGCGCTGGTTTGCTGTGAGGCACTGTAGGGTGTTCTCAGCATGTTCCATCAGGAAAAACTAAATGCCATGCTAATTGGGCACTTTGAGTATAATTATCGCTATGTTTACATCCTCAGTGCTCACAGCTTTTGGTGGAATTTAAAGACAGCATATATCTCATTCTCCATCATTACTGCACCAGTGCTCGTGGCATATGTTCCAGCCCCTGCACGAAGGGCACATGCAGAGCGAAGGCATGTGTCCTTCATCCACCGCACACATCGGATCAGCAGAACAACTCTTAATATCAAACATTATATTCGGAGGGTTCCTAACAGCACATTTACATTTAGTGTCAAGAAGATATAAATTCATGTTCAGATGGAAGTGGGTTTTTGTACTTCGCAGAATATTAGAGCTAACACAGGTGATCCTGCCTATTAAAAGCCTTAAAAAGCACTGAATTCAGTTTACTCAAAACAGCAGGATTAATATTTTTAAATATTTAAAAATGTTTCTCTGGTTTATACTTAATTGCAGACTGTTGAGACGTTGCTTATATATAATGTAATGTAAAAGGGGACTGCATATGGTGGAGGCTTCCAATCCTTTTTTGTCTGTTTCCATTGAGCACAATAAGACCAACAGCAGGCACTGTCACTGCTGCAGCTCAGTAGCTCATTCTTGTATAACGAGTACAACAATTATTAAATATAGAAAAGTTTCACTGTTTTTATATAAAAAACAACAGAATAGAAATAAAGCTTTCATAAGCCTTATTTACATATACAGATTCTTTGAAAACATTTTTTTATGTTTTCAGCAAAAGTCTGTAGAACACTGGAAATATTAATAACTTACTTTACTTTTATATGGTCTACAGACATCTAAGACATTCATATATTCAGACTGGTTCCATAGCTTATCTCTAAATGATGTGTAAATTAAGATATTAATAAAACATGTCCAGTGAGATACAGGCTACAGAGACCTGCCAATATTGTTTGATTGATTGATTGATTGTGAAATAGTTATTAAATTGTAATATTTTTGATATTACTATACTATAATAATATTTAATATTTTACTAACAAGACTGTAAATCTTAAATTTGACTAGGTTAACCATAATGAAACCATGTGATGCACAGTTAGCTTTGTTAACTGTTTTAGCCAGACTGCTTTCTTAAAGACTAGACATTGATTCACAGATGGGGCAGTTCCACATTCAGGTGTGTCTGTCAACATTGGCACCTGTTCAGGTTACAGTTAGAACAAAACAAAATAAACTTTGAAATTTATTGCAGGGGCTTTAAATAGGGTGACTATGAGTGAAAAAGGCTTCATTAGGGTACCCACCCTACCCCAGGAAATGTTTCCTTCCCTTTGCTTATCTAGGAATTAATTTAACTGTGGGAGTCACTTGGACATGAAACTAGAGTGACACAGTTCACATTCCTGTAGAGATGTGGTGTGATTTCCTGTTTTTCAGAGAGGGATGGAGAAGAATGAAGGTTGACAGATGGGGTGTTATAAAATAATAGTTAGAAGCATTTAAAAATGAAGTCAGAAGCAAAAACACTGCACATTTGTAGGTGCTGTTTGGGTAACATAATACAAAACCAGCTTTTCAATACCAAGGCTAAATGAAATTGCTGTCCTAATTATGGTGCGGTTTATTCTCTCTAGTCGAGAATGAGAGCCACTGCGACTTTGTAAAACTCAGAGAGATGTTGATCAGGGTCAACATGGAGGATCTGAGGGAGCAGACCCACGCCCGTCACTATGAGCTGTACCGGCGCTGTAAGCTGGAAGAGATGGGCTTCAAAGATACAGACCCTGACAGTCAGCCATTCAGGTAGAGAGACTGGGTACACTGAACTCTTCTGAACGCAGATTTCAAAACCGCAAAGCCTCTGAATCTAACCTTGTCTTTTTTTTTTTTTTTTACTCTCTCCAGTCTTCAAGAGACATATGAGGCCAAGAGGAAAGAATTCTTGGGGGACCTGCAGCGTAAAGAGGAGGAAATGAGACAGATGTTTGTCAACAAAGTGAAAGAGACAGAAGCAGAATTGAAAGAAAAAGAGAGAGAGGTTAGTCTCACTTTGGCTGGACACAGGAAATGTGATTAGAAAAATATTCGGATTCAGGATGTCTGCCGATTAACACTGAATCTTCAGAGTCACTTTTCATAATATAACACCTTGTGCAAAAGGTTAGAAACAAGTTAGAATATATTGAGTATCATAAAGTTACTGAAATATTGAATAACGGATGTGATTAAGATATATTCACTGGATTTTAAAGTTTCATCTCATCAGTGAGAGTTTGCTCAACTTTTGATTAGTAGCAACTGTAGCAACTACTGTCGCTATTTATACTTAAGATGAAGCTGAACTATCCTCATATTCTACTGGTGTCTGTTGAAACACATGTGAAAAGGAACAGATAATCATTTAGCACAGAGAAAAGCAGGTAGTAGCAGTAGGACGAATCATAAACACAAACTTATCACTTTATCTCTCATAAAGTTGTTATGGTGCACACGTAAGCAAAAGGTTGACTGTTTACAAATCCATCAGGCTTGGAAAAACATCAGCGTTCATTTAAAGTAACAACGTTCACTCCATTCAGCTCAGTTAAGTCTCAGCCAGTTGCTGACTTTGTGAGATTGGGACTAAGACTTCTCTTTATTTAAAATAAATGCAAATATGAAGACTTCAGCACCAAAACAATGATCCAAAACCAGTCTAACAAGTGCTACAGTGCTGAAGAACATTGTAATAATCATTGAATATGGTAATTTGATCCCCTGCTAATATTTAAAAACATATTGTTTAATGAAGCTTTAAATTAAAAATGAAGGAAGTTCTGTTTATCTTCTGACTTTTCCTTCTCTCTGCTTTACCCATTTGATCTCACATTTCTTGTCACTCTTCTGTCGCCCCCGTCCTGTTCATCACCTCGCTCTCAGCTGCATGACAAGTTCGAGCAGCTGAAGCGGATGCACCAGGAGGAGAAGAGGAAGGTGGAGGAGAAGCGGAGAGACCTGGAGGAAGAGATGAACGCCTTCAACAGAAAGAAGGTGGCAGCTGAAACTCTGTCCTTATCTCAGCCCCTCAAGAAAGACAAAGACAAGAAAAAGTAAGTCAGTCCCTCATTTCTATCACTTGTTTCATTCTTACTTCCGTTGCAGGAAGCTGCTTTTCTCACTGCTCTTTTTTCTATAACTTGGTCGGCCAGGGTCTTTCTGTGTGGAGTTTGCATGTTCTCCCCGTGTTTTCGTGGGTTCTCCTCCGGGCACTCCGGCTTCCTCCCGCAGTCTAAAGGTTAATTGGAGACTCTAAATTGCCCGTAGGTGTGAGTGAGAGTGTGAATGGTTGTCTCAGTCTATATGTGGCCCTGTGATGGACTGGCGATCTGTCTAGGGTGTACACTGCCTCTCGCCCGTATGATAGCTGGGATAGACTCCAGCACACCCGTGACCCCTATGGGGACTAAGCGGTTTAGAAAATGGATGGATGAATTTTCCTTTTGTTTTTCTTATCCCTTCTCTTTTTGCACTTTAGCTTCTGTTACAAGTGTTTAAGCAGGTGGTTTGCATTCTGTTAAGCCCTGTGGCAAAGTGTCACATTAATGAGTCTTAAATTGAATGCGCTGTGCTGCCGTCTACCAACGCACAAGCATTGGAGCTATTATTATAAAGGTCTGGCATGTGTTAAGGAAACTTCCTCCCCTTTTTTTGTGCTGCCCAGGCTTAACATTTCCTGTCCTTTCACTCTTTCCTTTGCCTCGCTCTAATTATTCAGGATATTCAAAGAGGAGGCAGTGAACTCAGTGCTGAGGCATGCAAGAGCTTGGCTTATAAATGTGTGATTCAGAATACAGCTAACACACTAGTTTTGAATAGGGTATACTGATAGCATAGTAGCACAGGTATAACCACAATAAAGGGTAAAGTTTAGCTCATTATCTACACATCATGTACATTTCTCTGTGCTGCAGATTCTTTCCAAGGCACAAGTTTCAATATCTATTGAATTCAAGGAACCTTCAGCTACTATTCAGACTTATCCACGTACCTTTGTTTTTCTTGGTTTGGCTACGCCACTGGTTCCAGCAAAAGCTACACCAAACAACAAGTGTACTATTTTAGACAATGAGTGAACCTCCAGTTTGTTGCAGCAGTTTGTGTCTCCATATGCACAAAATGAGCCCTGTGAGGACCAGACTTGTTATTCAAGTTTGGTGCAAAAGAATTTGACTGGCGTGCGCAGAGCCGTGACCACAGCTTGATCCAACACCTTTTGGATGAATTGAAGTACGGATTGTGAGCCAGGCCTCAGAGTCTGACCTCAGTAATGCTCTTGTGGCTCAATGGGAGCAAATCCCCGCAACCAGGTGCCAAAGTCTTTTGGAAAACCTTCTCAAAAGAGAGGAGGTTGTAACAGCAGCAGGCAGAAATTAGATACGGAACAATCACAAATGGATGTAATGTTCAGGTGTGCACACATTTTTTATTTTGTGTAGCTTGTGAATGCGGTACATTTCTGCAAGGAAATTTTGTATTATGAATGTTGGCGGTCCCTTGAACTGATCACCAAGTGTTTTCAGGGAGACACTTACTCAGCTTACTCATTACTTATACTATACTATACTTCTGTATGATATAAGCGGAAGCTTTTACTTCATTTCCAAGCTGCACAGAGAATAAACCTGATGGCTGCCTGGGAGATTGATCTGATATATACCAAGGCTTGGATGGTGGTCTGTACTCGTGATATGTACATAAAGTGTAGATTATACAAGTCTTAGTAATTTCATATTTGAAATAAAAGCTTATGTGAGGACGCATGGCTCCATCTTGTGGCTGCTCACAGACACCTCGCTGTCAGTGCTGCTGTAGGAAACTGATCTGATTTGTTTTTGTGGCTCTGTGAAGGAGATTTCCTGAATCCTCAGTTTGCTGTTTCGCATTTGCTGCCATTTGTCAGGTCTCATTTAGTTATACTCAAGGCAGCATGTTGATAGTAAAACATGGTTTGTCCCAGGTAAAATGTTGCATTTTATTCAAAAGGACAATGCAGCGCTCCCCCTGCTGACAGATGAACTACATCAAACTGAATGTAGTTGAAATCATTCTTTTATTTTCCATTCACTAACAAAAGCGCTGTTTTTTATTTTAACTGCACCTCTCCTCCTTAATTCAGCTTTTTCTCAGTAGAATAACATTTTCATTATTCATTTATCATTTACTTAAAGTAGCTGTTTGTTCATTCAATTTATTTTGTTTATTGTTTGTCATTGTTTTTCAGTTAATTTATGGGCGCTGCACACCCTCCCACACACGACCATGGATTTGTCCTCCATCACCATAGCAGCGACAACACTTGTTCATTTTTGTTTGTTTTGTTTCTGACATTCCATCATGATATTGTGCACATGGACCAAAGACACTGAGGATGATGATGGTGATGAAGCCACAGGGGAGAACAGTGTGAAAGATGGTGAGAGATAATGAGGAAAAATGTTACCTACCAATAGTGGCCATCTCATTTATTCAGGATCTTTTGATTTGTTTTGGACACTTTTTTTAATATATATATGCATTTTGTTTTTCTATGTTGTGATTTATACATTTTCTGTTTGGGTTTTGTCACCAACTATTCACACAAATACACAAAGTTAAAACCTTTTTTGGTACTACAATGTAAAACATCAGACAAAAATATTTTAAACTCTTCAGAATGTATTTAAAAAAAACTATTAGGATGTGCTTGATTTTATAGGACATTTAAATTAAGGATTTCAGTAAAAATTTAGCCTTTCTTATAGTTTTTTAAAAAATACCTGAGCTGTTTGAAATGTTTACCAGGTGTGGTGTGTGACTGTTATCCTATTTCTAATGAAGATTTAGAGTAAGTTTGTTCCACAATAGAATAACTCCCATGTATCAAATGAACTCAAATAGATGTGTCAAGCAATACAACTGAGTACCTGTATACTGTATATATTACTGCATATACATAGGTACTGACAACAACAAACTAGTAGTCTTAAATCTTAATAAAAGCTTATGCAATATTCTGGTGCTGTTTCATATTAGCGCATTAAATGTATGTGAATATTTTCTAGAGCTTACACAGCTTAATATGCAATATGTACTAGTTTTTGATTATGATATTGTAAGAAGATCATAAGGCAGTGTATATTGTCTATACGTGATGTAACTATGAGATATCGCCTTGATGTGAGTGTTGTGACAGTGGACGCGGTCGAAAACAAGAAGCCAGTATAAACACACACACACACAGGGTTAAGGAAACACACAAGCCTCAGCTCGCTGCTGAACAGTTTACACTCAGATGAAGAAATAGCAGCTGTTTTTACTGTCATTGGAAATAAATGCAAACCTCCTCCCAACTTTGATGTGTCTCTGTGCTGTGATTTATTTGACGACATTCAAAGTTGAGGGAGATGAAAGTGAAGCACGGGCAAATGAAGACGCGTATTCCCTCGCATACGAAGACAAAACAGAAAGGCCGTCGGCTTCAGCAGCTGTCGGCTCGAGTCGCTGCTCAACAGCTGAGAGATGTTTGCTCACTTACTTAATCCTCCCTGCTTTCACCATCGTGCTGCTGCCCTCAGCTGGGTGTGTCTGTGCATGTGCATGTGCAAGATAACATGTTTACAGTGCGTGTTTGCCAGAGGTGATGTGTGAGGTGGTTTGTGTGTGTGTGTGTGTGTCTGTGTGTGTGTGTGTGTGTGTGTGTGTGTGTGTGTGTGTGAGGTGGTTCGTGTGCGTGACAGAAAGAGACGAAGATGTGAACTATATTGATCACTGAAAGTTTGGAGTCACTTAGAAACCTTGTGATGTTTTCAGCAGTGTTGACAAAATTGCAAAAGCCTTTTTAAATTGCTAAACTTGCATTAGCAAACACAACGTGCCTTTGGAACGATGTCTGCTGATAATGGGCCTCTGGCTATAATTACAACATCAACAGTGTCTACATTGGCTTTCTGATCAATTTGATGTAATAAAATCTGCACAAATTAAGTTTTTTAAGTGATCCCGAACCCTTAAACGTTAAGAGTAGATTTGTGCAGGAAGCGTGTATGTGAAAGGCAGATATGTTAACTTTGTGCGTGTGTATGTGTGAACACAAACTGCAACTGGCTGAAACCACATATGTCTGATCTCAGCACTCGAGGGCAGCTTCGACAATTCATCTCTCTTTCAGCTTTTCTTCGTTCTGTTGTGAAGATGGATTAGCAACATTTAACTATTAACTGGCAATCCAAAAAACATCAGGTTGGCAGCTGTTCATTAATAATTAATCTGCAAATAAATTCTAACTTTTATTTTCTTTGTAAAATCTACATACAATGCCTGTTATAGTTTGGCAGAGCCCAAGGCGACTTCTCCAATTGTCTGCAAATACTGTACATGTAAGTTAGTTAATGCTCAAACCCAGTATTAGTATTAAAACTCACAGAACGCATGTGACATGTTGAAAACATGCACAGCCCGGTACTCAGATCTTCTCATAGTAATGTCTGATTACTGAGAACGCACTGCCAGAACTATTATTATTCTGTCCACCACCTGCAGGGCTCACTGGAGCTCGTCCAGCAGTACAATCTGTTCACAGTTCTCTGTTCTGTCCTTCAGTACGCCAACACACTCTGATAACAGCTATCTGTCCTACATACATACACTGTAGGACAACGTGATGGTATGCATCTTATAGGCTTGATGTGAAACAGTGATTTGAATATATGGTTCACAACATACTGTAAGTACATTGAAGCTGTATTTCCATATCAAACTGCTGAACAATTACTATTAAACACTGGACTCGGACGGGCCTGTTAAGGAAGGCCATCACAGCCATCAAAAAGTGGCGATGTGAAACTAATAGTGTATGAAATTAGAAAATCTATTTGGTAAGCCAAAATTATGGGGGACAGTGACTTGATTTACCATCTGTTTGGCTCACAGATGTACAAAAAAATTAGGCTCCTTCTGTATTACCAGAATGTTATATTTTTATATTATACATATAATTAGTTTTTAATCCTTTGTGGGAATGTCAAGTGCTGGCTATAACAGTAAAATTAACTCTAAGAGTCGTATATCTGAAATTAGGATTCCACTGACACAAAAAATTTTATAAATTGATGCAGCAGGCATTCCAGTTTAATAACACACAGACATGTATTGAAAATCTGATATCGTGACATGTAGTTTTTCCATAAGTTAAATGTCCCCTTCTCAGTCTGATTTTAAAGTGAACATTTTAATGAGGCCTTTTGCTTTGACTCACTGTTTAGTTTTCCATCCTATGTATGTTTGTCCTGGCAGCAGTTGACACATCCATACAGGTGTCTTCAATTAACTTCCCTAAACCAACATTTGCACAGGTAAACGTTCAGCTATGCTGAAATTGACACCAGTGAAAGTCTCTCCTAAACAGGTGCAACAACAGAAAAGAAGTGAATGCAACATAATACATTAGGACATAAAATCATTACCACTGTATATGAATTAATGTGAGATAAGCATCACAATTATTCTCTCCATGGTGCACAGGACGTTTGAGTCACAGGAAGTCATCTTCAACCTGCTGCTGCCTTTTGAAACTGACAAACCATAAAAACACACTTTGAGACTTTTGAAGTCGTAGCTTTATTTCTGTGGTTTACAAAAACAAATAAGATAAAGCTGCCACAATGTCTGAATATGGAAAATAAAAAAAACCCCTTTACACTGGTTGGTGGTGTTAGCAACCAGCCTGCCTGAATGAAAGGCAACAGACAGTTCGCAAGGTTTCAAGTGTTTGGCAGTGGAGGTAAAGTCTGCATATGTATCAGCCAACATTAAATACAGTATAAATCGAAAATTAATGTGTCACCGTTTTTATGCCAGTATCAGTAACGTCACTATGTTGAGTATGACAGTTGGTGCTCTAGCACAATATGCAATAACAAAAATAAATGTGTATCACTTCTCTGATAATTTCACATTGTCAAACATTTTGCTCTACTGTCAAGTCAAAGGTGCTCGTTTGATATGTAACGATGAAGCATTCATGAAATAGACATTTGCAGCATTTAGTAATAAATGTAAAGCTTTTTTTAAGCTTTTGTTTTTGTATTTTAGTAGCTTATGTAAATAAACAAACCAGAAAATGTTCAGTACATGTGAATTAAAGAGATTAAGATAATAAAAAATGTTTTTGAAAAATATAATTATTTGCATTAAAAAAGGTTTTTTCCTCAAAGTGCTTTGTGGCTCTGGTGGGAACCTGAGCACCAAGACGCCAAACTACAAACAAACTCAAAATCTGCTCTCAAACAAACATCTCACAAGGTTCATTCTTTACCTCAATCACACACACAAAAACACAACTGCCTAATTCTCATCCTTTACCTACAAGATGTCAGACAAAACACTTTGTGCTGGGTATAAAGGAAAGTTAAAAAGTAGAAGGGTAGTAGTAGAATAACATAATAGGTAGAACTTAAATGGACCAATAACTGCACCAAAGAAAGATAATCCAGTCTTCAGTTTTTCACTGATCCAGATTCACATTTAGGTGATGACAAGTGCACAGAAGTGACTAAACCAGCTACTTAATTTGACCATATGAACTGTAAAGAAAGAATTTCTACCTTTGTTTTCTCAAGACTTTTAAATAACTTAAATATTTGAAAGACTGTGCATGATTTAGATTTATGTTTATCTCAATCACTCATGAAATGTTATGACCAAGGTTCACACTGTGCACTGTGTAATAATGGACGGCATGAACGTCCTACTAGTTGACAGCAGGATGCAGTGGTGGGCAGGGAGACACGTCATTCTGCTGGGAATCAAACATTCCCTCAACGCTGCCTCCCTCTGCTCCCAGCGCCGTCTCCTCGTTATACAAACACCTAAAACCGTCGTAGTACTCATCCGAGTCCCCCTGCTCTCGTTTGCCTCGTCCCCTGATCGGCCTGAGGTGCTGCGAGGGACTTAACAGTCGCTCCTCCTGGATCTGAGCGCTGTCGAAAATGTAGACAGAGTTGGTCGGCAGGGAGAACTCCAGGCTGTGTAGGTACTCATCCACCATCTCTTTGCAGTGGATGAACTCGGCGCTATCAATCTGAGAGAGAGGAAAGAAATGGGAGGGAAAAAATAAATAGGATACCTAAAACTGCAAAAATGAACTTTTAAGTCATTTTTATACATTTATATGGTCAATTGTTGGTAGACTGTCTGGTAGAATTTAGTTTGGTTAATTGTGAACAAATGTGATCAGAGCAGCACATTTCACAGCTAATATATGAAGACGCTGGTGCACTGAACAAACTGAGGTGTCTAAATTACTAATTTTTTAACATGGATGTCTACAAGTCTCAAGTAAAGATGCTATGTAATCTTGAACTCTCCTCCTTCTTAACTATAATTACACAAAGCCTTCCCAGCAGGCCTGTACATTGCACTCACTCGTGCTTTCTTCAGCAGGTCGGTGAACATGGAGAACCAGTCGGGTGTGAGCGCCTCCAGCTCCAAAGTGATGATGGCCAAGGCCAACGTGGAGCCCTTAAACTGCCAAAGCTGGTGGCAGGCCATACAGTGCTGCACCTGCCTGGTCCACAGCGCCGCCTGGAAGCCTGGAGGCGTCTTCTGATGCCCAAGCCCCTCAGGAAGCACACCGGGGTCTGTGGCAGGGTCCCAGCCGACACCGGAGCCGAGCCCGATGGACGGAATGAGGTGGGGGTGGCTGGAGATGAGCAGGGCGTGGAACTAGGACAAAGATGAACGGAGAAATGAATAGAAACGAGACCAAAACGTTAGCATAATGATGTCATTGTCCACCCATCGATCACCCCTTACCTCTACTACTTCATAAACATCGAGTTAAACGGCACATTTTACGTCCAAACATGCATATCTGAAGGTCGGAGCATCATCATTCATCCCTTCATTCTCACCCACCCAGGACACCATCTCTGCCGTTTTTAATTCTCTGCTCTTCTAGTGTTCGTTAGAAGTTACAGTGAAGGTTCAAACCTGAAGTTCAGTGCAGGAAGACGCTTGACAGAGAATTTCACCATCAGGTTTCACTAATTAAGAACCCTGTTTACCTGTGGAATGAATAATAGTGATCTTGTCTTGTATCGTACTGTACGTGCAGTGTTTTTCTGTGTTCCTATTTGTAGGCAGAAAACATAACGTGAGTGAGGGGTTATTCAAATATGTTTTGAATTCGACTTTGCTAGCTCGATCCTCTGGTTTAAAGAAAGCTAGTGTTTGGTGAAGAAAATCTATTATATTTCAAAAACATTTTTTCTTTTGAGCGTCTTACATTCATGATGCGTTTTGCTTTAGTTTGTTTATCACTCTGTAGCAAAAATAAGCCATGTGTTTTAAAGGAAGTGGAATCATGTGAGAGGCAGATTCGACAATGTGATGCAAAATTCTTAAAGATAATCCCTACAACAGCTGCTCGACATCCTAAAACTCACTTGCTCCTCAAGTTTTTCTTATTTAATCCATTTTTGGAAACATTGTGAAATCAGGGTAACGTAGCAAACAAATACAATTGTATGTTCAGAGTCACGATACAAGCTCAGATGGTGAAGGATTTGAGCATTACATGGCTGATTCTGCTTTTCAGAGAGATTTACTGAGCGTTAATGACAAGGCACCTCTGTAAATCCTCTTATTTACGTCAATGTGTCATAGTGGAGAGTCTGTGACAAATTCATAGATTTTATTCATTGCTGTTTTATAGACAACACTTTAATTTAGGGGATGCAAAGTAATATCTTCAGGGCACGGGGGGTGTAATTGTGAGATACTGAGAGAATAGTAAAAAGTATTTACTTGAAAAATATTTATTTGAATAGTATAAAAAGAAAATGTCTTTATTTTATTATAGTTTTTATTAATGCATTGTGTCTCTTTATTTTAAATGGATTTTGTAATACTTAAAGTGCTAGGACAATAATAGATTCACAACAATAACTTGCACATGCACACTGTAAACTCTGCAAAAAGTCCTCTGACTTTAAAGCCTCTAAAGGTTTTGTCCCAACGCTTGAAAAATTTGACGTTTAGAGCGCCCTCCCATATGCGGAAGCAGGCATTTGTTGAAAATGCAACCGCTTGTGTAACACTTATTTTCATCCTAAATGGTCTGTGCACACAAAGATTATGTTGGGATTAGGCACAAAGTTTTGGTGACAGTTTATGGTTTGTGGCGCTGTAACTTTTATGTTGAGGGAATGTATGTGGTCCTTTGGTGCAAAGATGATGGACACACAGACGGAACAATAAGACTTCATGAATCAACTGGGGCAAGTGAATCAAGATATTCTAAAAGCCACTGTTCGATGTATTTTGCAGAAGGTCTGCATCATGAAAAAGCTGAGGAATCCACATTCGAGAATGTGGATCAATGCAGTGTGAGAAGCATTTCTGCGAAGCAACACAGTGGCTGTATTCATAAAGCTGGTTTACAACCTCATTGGATAAGATGTCATTTTAGCTACACAACGTTTTGTTGTGCTTTAAAAGTACTTTCCATTGGTCTCTGACACTGCAGATAAAGAGATATTAGCCTTTTGACCCTTTACAATTTCCCTTTAGTTAATATAATGTGAATCGTGGTCTAAAAGGGTTTAGTGCTTTTGAGTTTTAAATGAATGAATGTTTGATTGCAATCCACCTTTCACTTAGTGAAATACAACTTCAAAATGTGAAGCTGCTTGTGACAACAGAAGAAAACTGAAAACATCTCATGGCAATCCATCCAGCATTTGAGATATTTGAGTCTACATCCCGATTTTACTGCACTGAACATCAATTTAATTACATAAACTGATTTATTATAATTTCTCCAATGGTGATACATGAAGGAGAGATGTAATACAGGTTTGCATTAGCTCTGTACCACATATAGTTGTTTAAATACAGATCTTTAATCATTACATGCTGGTTGATGTGTTGCTATAAGCGTTATGAATACAGCCCTGAACCTGTGTGTCTGTGGTTACTGCCTCAAGCAATGATTTGTGAGGGTAAACATTAAAACCTGTGCTGCAGAATTCCAAGCGGTGAATTAATATTGTGCCATAAACTGAGTAATCGGCTTGGGATCTTTTTGACAAACCTGCTTCGATAGTAGAGACAGTCAACTATCCACAGCGTGGTACCGACACCCCAACAACCCAGATTGTTTATGTCTTTTCTTGAGGTTTGACAGCATAAACACTTTGCACGCATTCACCCTGAAGGCAGCAGGGTTTGGGTTTCCACTGCAGGGCTGTAGATAAGAATGAGTTGGAAGTGCCTTGGCCTGATATGCAACACGCATGTTCTTTTGCTGGCAGCTTGCAAATGCAGTCATACCTGTTTTAGGGAATCTCAAACAGCTCTGTTCAGATCTTGTGCTGAAATGTGTCTTGTTTTTTGCCGTTTGCATACATGCAATCTGAATACTAGGGTTCCACTGGGTTTATCCAAAATGTGTTTCTGTCACACTTACAGAAGCCCGACAATGAAAATCTATAAACAGAGAGAACCGTTAAAGACCTTTGCACGGCATTTAGACTTTGACAGTAAGGCAGTGATTTTTAGGGTTAAACTGAAATATTCCCACATTAGATTAGAAATAAGGATTTAAATAAGCAGCTGAAGTCAAGCAGCAGTATATTATTACACGTTGTAATCAATGTAAATTTAATTACACTTACGTCATTTTTATTGTGATGTGGAAAATCAAATGTAAACGCAACATATACTCAATTTCGACCCTTGGAGTTTATAGTTTAATTTAATAAATGCACAATCTCTACTAGGACCAATACTTTAACATGGGTTATGTGAGGTTATCCGAACACCACCTTGAAGCAACTATGAAGCGAGCATGATGGTTTTAATGTGCGCTTTTGTACTTCTGTATTTTCAAGCAACGCAGAGGCATGAATTCACCAAGCATTTCAGTCAGCTCACCATGAGATGTTCAGGTCCAGTTAAACTATTTCATAAAAAGCCCTGTTCGCCTGTCTACCCGTCGAAATCCGACTTACTATGTGAATGAAGTCGACTGGTGTTGCGGTGTACAAGTCCCAGTGCAGCTTGTCCAGTATGATCCTCTCCATGCGAAGAATCTCTGCTGTTGAAAAGTTGCATCCGCTCTGCACAACCAGGTCTTTAACAGAGCCTGTTACCTGTTTGAACAGACACCAACGAAGGGAAGCAAATAAACATATTGTTTTGAAATATCACTGAAGCCTGTGTCGTTTTCTAAAAAATGTGAATTTACTTTTTCTCTTGAAGAAAATCTTACCTCATCTTCCTCATTGATTTTGGCAGCCAGCACCAGGGAGGTAAAAGTAATGCATTTCAGGTATTTTTGCTGAGCCTAAAATACAAAGACATATGTAGATAGATAAGTTATTGATCTTAAAGAACCAAAAATTATAAGTATTTTCTCAGGTGGCAAGTTCATTTACTTTAGTACAGTTTTGAGGGACCTGTATTAGACTTGGGCAGCAACTTTCACTGCACAATTCGGAGAGAAACATTGTATTTTTCTCCACTAGATTTATTTAACAGCTTTCATTACTACTTACTGTGCAGATGCAAACTCTTACTACTAAAAACGATCAGCTAAAATTAATTATGATGCATCATTATGGCCCAACAATCTGCTCTTTCTCTTGTTATATAGTATGTTACCATAACCAGCACCCAGATTTCAGTTTACATCAGTAACTGATCAGTGGTGACAGATGGGAAATAAGCTTCTTTGAAGATAACTTGTACTTGAAGTGAAACTTAGGGCATTTACTTTGTACTTTAACTTAAGTGAAGAATTTTAAAGGGCATTTCCTTTGATATTTACTGATATTTAAACCGTTAGCTTAGAAAAACAAAAAGAAGGTAAAGAACACTTCAAAAATGCTGTTACATTTCTGTTTTATGCAGCCATTTGTGCAGACTTTTCTCATTTAGCTCAATTTATTTTGAAAAGGAAAAACCTCGGACTATTATGAAGTGTCACAGCAGTCTACCTTGACAGTGGACAGCAGACGGTTGAGGACACACACTCCCAGTGCAAAGGTCTCCGGAAGGAAATGGAATAACCTGCTCATTTCTCCAAGCCAAAGGATCATTTCTTGGTGTTGGGATGAAGAGATGTCAGCGCCCTGAGTGGTAAATACAGGCAACCTTTGGTTAATGAGCGACACCAGAAAGGTATCTTTAGTAGTTATGTTCAAACATACACCTGCGGACCATTCTTCATACCTGGATGCATCCGTTCTTGAAAACCGGTACCTTCCAGAGGCGAGCCTCTCGGACCAGGGCGGCCTCCAGCAGGCCAGCCAGCCGACGGCTCTCCACAGCTCCTGGGTTCTTCATCACCACCACAGCACAGGCCAGGCTGCTCCCAGGGCACGAACACCTGATGGACGTGGAGAAAGAGAAGAGGAGGAAGGGGGAGGTTACACCTGAGCAGAATGGCATGCACAAACATAATGCACAAACACGCTCCAAACAAACTGAGGAGTTCTTGGGTTCACAACAAACACATTTCCCATAATTTCATGTGCATGTCACCTTTAATCTCACAAGAAATATTTGCTAAAACGTTTAAAACTGAGGATTCTGTTTTTTTCCTTTTAGAGCAGTAAAAAGAGAATAAAACTAAATCTAAAGTTCAGGGCTGCAGAAAATTAATCCCCCCCCAAAAACAGCAACTGCCCCACTGTTCATAACTTTGGGCGCCAGTTAGTATAATCTGGAGAAGCGCTCATCGACTGAAAGTATGCAGCAGGAAACAACCTACGCGTTCAGTTTGCTGCACAACATCGCCATTTTTGCAGACTCTGCAGGCTGCGCAGGATCGACCAACAGGAGTTGGATGCAAACTTTAGATAACTGGTATGTGACTGGACCCACGTAAACACAAGCAGAGTCCAGGCGGGTTAATGGGCGGCAGCTATTGCTGCAGCCTCTGCACACACATTAGTCTTTTCTTTCTTACCTCTTCGATTTCAAACGCAGAGTATCTTCTCGACGGCAGGTGCATTTATACGGTTTGTTTTAAATTGAGTCCATGTTCACCCGAAGCAACAGACACACGAACAAACCCCATGTAGGATGATGTTAGACCAAACAATCTCGGAACAAAAGGGTTTTGCGATGAGTACACTGAACGCAGCCGCATTATTTAAAGAGAGCAAATAAAATGTTAAATGTTTTTAAAATGAATAATTTTTAAAAAGCGCGCAGTATTTAAAATAACTGAGGCGAAAATCAAGCGCAAAGAAAGGAAGTCAGGAAGCAAATAATCTGGGGCATTGAAGACAGGCTGTGTTTTGAACGCGGCAGACTCCGCCCCGCCGTGACGTCGCTCCGTCTATTAAACACAAATGTGTGTTAGTCGGTCAGACATACGGGACACTGCACACAAAATGGTCGAGCTTTCACTTGAAATGGAAGATTTTCGCTGTGCTGCCCAACTCCAGTGTTTGTTGAGGTGCAGTATACGGGCTGCTGTGGGTTTAATCCCGCAGAGACACAGATTATATGTTCACCAGCAGCTCAGACTCTCTGCAAGATCCTTTGCAAAATCTGTTTTTTTTTGTTATACAGCAATAAGATTTACAATCTGGACCTTTTTTTTTATTTTGAGGGAGTCTTCTTGGTCTCTGGGCCAAATGAGCTGTTGCAATAAGAGGGTTAAAACAAGTATTTGCAGTTTTTTAACTTAAAAATCATTCAACCTTGTACCAGTGGACCCACATAATAAAAATAAACCCTACATTAAGTCCTTAAAACACATAACCACATAGATTATAGATGGACTGGCAGGACTATGAAAAATTATACTGACATAAACGTGTAATATGCGTTAATGAAGTTGAAGTCATCGGAGTCACAGACGCACAGAACGACCACAAACTGGTAAGATGATCACACACAACACAACTACAATCACACTTGAAGATCACGAGAAGACATCAAAATAGCTTCAAAGACGTGCAAACCGTCCACCATGTCTTACTGTGAGATGAAAACCAAGACACAAACAGCTACAAAGTGATGTAAACATGCAGAAGAACTGAAGAACTGACCACAAAGCAACACAAAGCTGGTACTAAGACTCACAGCACCAACCAACAAAATACACTAACAGTTAAGTGATGCAAACATGCGACAAAGAGACACCAAACAACTGCAGACAAACTGACTACAAAGCAACACAAGCAACTGCTGCGACTCAGCTACAAAGATGCAAAGAGACAGAAAACAACCACACATTTTTCTCAATCAGTTAACTGTTTAGTTTAATTTAATTGATGATCCTGGATCATCAGTTATGATGAATAATTGAATGATGAATTGATATCCAGGAAAGAGAAAGCTGCTGCCATCAAAGAAACTGAATCACCTAAACCACTCAGGTGTGTCTCATACTAATGCTGTATTAACAGTGCTTGAATACAAAACTCTTTTTTGTTTTCACTAATAGGAAAGTGTTAACAGGACAATGCAGCAAAGGTCAGTCATTTATATCTGCACTGTGTTTTTGTATTGTAAATATGGGTGTCATGATACCATAAAATCTACATTCAATGCAATGCCGTCTTAGCCGATAATGAAACTAAATCTCCGTCTAAAAACTGTCTTTGGAAGAACACAACAGGAAAGCCCTGACTGACACTGCTGCACAGAGGTATGTTGCAATTCTTGCTCAGTGTTGCTCAATATGTTTTTTTATTCATCAGCTTGTTTTTTTCTTTTTGCTTCACTTCATCTGCGTGTTTCACACAGATGAATTGAAGTCATCATGGTCTATGAATTAGCTTTTATGTAGCATACCATAAAGTAAAGCAAGCAAGAAATATTCATACAAGTACTCATTAATTCATCTTTGTGTCACTATTGCCAGATTTGAATGTACTGTACACCTCTCAAGTATTCCTGAGCGTGATTAAACGCCTTTCGAAGTGGGATGTTTGTGTATCTGAACCTGACCTATGACTTCCATGTGAAAGTGAACATAAGACTTTAAAGCAGATATGAATTAAGAGATCAGAAATAACACATAACAGTAAAAACACTGTTATACAGCAAAACTTTGTGATATACTTTTCTATGTGTTAGCACTGAAAACACTGGAAATCTGAAATATGATGTTGACATGCAGGTCATAAAAACACACATACTCTCCCTGATTTAGGACACAGAGAGCGAGTTAACGTAACAGAAGTTATAAAATTTCATATTTTGGTTACACATTCTTAGGCTGAATTGTAGCAAGTTTTATTAGTTGCGAAAACTATTTTGCAATTTCTTGTTTCAGGAGCTTTTTGCCTCTTCTGGTCTTGGGTGAGTCAAAGACATGATGGTTCGAGCACAGATCAGTACTGACCTTTGCACATTTAGCTTTGACCTCATGTTCATAATTCTGGGAGACTGTAAATAACTTTGAGCCCCACACAGTTTAAACAATGTAACCATGGTAATAGTTTAGTAGGACAAATATTCCCCGTACAATTTGTTCCATGTTGCACAGTAATTGTGACACTGTTAACGTACTGCACATCATTTTTGGGCAGTAAACCTGACAAAAACGTGTTTTTAGCCTATGTTAACATGTGGACCGGAATCTTTCTCGACAGTTTATTGAGACAGCATCAGGAGCTGACCCGGATGGGGTGGTTGCTAACAACTGCTGTCATGGGCATAGCTTGGTCTACTGGAGGACTTTCCACACTGGGCCAATCAGAACAGAGTGGGATGGGGAAGGAAGTGGAGTCTTTTCGGTCTCAGGACCAAATGAGCTGTTGCATAAAGAGGGATTAAAACAAGTATTTGCAGTTTTTTAACTTGATACTCATTCAACCTTGTACCTTTAAAAATTATAGTATAAAAATAATTCTTTATGTTCAAATCTGTCTTGTTTTCACTTGATTAATCAAATACGTATTTCAAATAGAGATACTGCCACTGTGTGTTTGAAGCTAGCTTGTTCATTACTGTTGTTGAAATATCACTGAATTGCTAATGGTTGTCAATGGTTGTGCAAGAGACATCTCAGAGATATAGTCTCTCTGTCCCTGAGCAGCAGCAAGATTGCTTCATGCCACTTTCTACAGACTGAGACAGATGCACGATGTTTGCTCTCCACTCTCAGTAGACTGATAGAAAACAGCATTGACCAGTGTGCCTGAGTCAAGGTCACGACGGGAACGTTGATAAGGCAAAGACGTTGGCAGCGAGCAGCTTGTCTGCATGTTGACAGAGTGTAACAGCCAGTGGGAACACGGTGGCTGCGTACTGTATCGCATGAGGGTGTGTTTGACTTCCACATCTTGTTTGTTCTGTGGTGTCTGAGTGCTCAGAATGAGAATAGTGAGATCTTCTTTGTATCACATATTCTGGGAGCTTGAACCTTGACATATCTCTGTCCTTCTCTTTATCTTTCTGTCTCCCTGTGAGCCTCTTGTCCTCCTGCCCTCCGATATGAATTCTGTCTCACGCTGAATGTCATCTTTGCATACTGCTTCTGCTGATCAGGCATTTTTACATGTTTGCACAGTAATGTATGCGTTTTCATTCCATCACTCTCCAGTCACTGGTGGGAATATGACTGGCTGTTGATATTCGAGGGTTTGAATGTTTATCCTTCTCCCTGAGGGGATACAGCAGCAATATAAGCCTCTGTATCATCCAGTTCAGTGTAGTTCAGTGTGGATCTGGATAGCTGTGAGAGACACAGCACAGCACTAGCAATGCTAATACGCAGAAGCCAGACTTAAATTGATCTCAAGCCAATAAACTTTTTGCTGAAGAATACTTGTCAAATAAATTATGAGACAAATCTCTTTTAAATATTGTTTTCTGACTTTCTCACCCTGACTGCGGATCTCTACCCCAAGAACATTTGATCCTACTTACAAACAAGACACAAATATACATTGATATATCATGGTTTTTTTTTTAAAAAAGGCCATAATTTAAAAAAACAGCTAGGTGCATATATTATATATTTATTGGGCATTATTTCTGGGTACATTAGTGAGTAACATAATAAGTGAATAGTATAATAATGAGTAGTATAATAATAAAACCTGTAGTGCCCATTGTAATAGCTAAATAACATAAATCACACAATATTATTAGTAGGATAATTGTAGCTTTATGTCATTTAAGTGACCTATACTTTATGCGCACTGTTGAACAGCTGACAAAACTAGTTGACAGATAGCTAATCAATCAAAAATCTTTCTAATAATAAAACACAAATGTATAAACAATGATATAGTATAGTTAATATAAAATCATTGACCATATAAATATTATTTTTAATATTTTAAAACTGTTATATGAAGTATAACTTCTCTACTGGTGAAGAGCTTGGAATACAGTTCAAAGTGAACCTACCAAATATATACTAAAATACATATATTTATTTATTTTTTGTCAAATGTTCTTAATTGATCATGTTTGGAATGTTTCTGGGCAAGGTAAGAATATTAGACATTGCTTTTTGCCCCTGGTAATGCATGATGCAAAATATGACATTTTAATTAATTCATGAACTAAATCAAACAAACAAAATAAATTCAACATTTTGTTTGTCATTTACATCCATAAATATTATAGTATACCATATACTATTCGAGTGGTGGCTTCAAATACTAAAATACAGTATTTTTTTTTATAAAGTCTGTTGTTTTATGAAATGCTAATTAGAAAACAAGTGAGAATCTTACACTTACAGATCCTCGAGGGTAAACTGCAGTCAACTTCTTCTAATTATTTAAAGTGTTCAGCATGATGGTTTCAGTTTTCTCTGATCAGTTTAACAAGAATTTACAACAGACACCCTCCGTGTCTCCTCCCTGCTCCCATAGTCAAAGAATGCTCCACAGCATAACTCATAAATCAGTGTCAACCCCCAACCAACTTTGCCCTGTCAGGAAAGCTTTGTGCACTTGGCCGAGCACATTATGTTCCTAAAGTCACATCTGATCTCTGACTTTGATCACTGCATGTTGGGCCAAACTGAGATGGTTTTCTTTTATCTTTATCTTTTGAAGCCCCTCTCTAACATGTCACCTCGACACCGGCTTAGTTAAACTTACATTCACTGAGGGGGGTTTAGATTTTCAGGAATTCACTGTCAGGACATAATGTACTGATATGTCACGGTACAGACCCTTAAAGATGTGTCTACGTATGAGAAAATATCTCATGTTCTAAGATCACATCCTATCGTACTTTTATTTCATTGTAGTCCACCTGTGTACATTAGGTTACAAAGACACATGCCTGTGTAATCTGTATAGGATTCCACTGCATGATGTAAAACCATTTTTAAAGCTATGCTGCTTCTAGGAGCACAGTGGCCTCAGTAATTTGAAATGGAAGACGTCTGGAACAACCAGGATGCAGGGCCATTTTTACCACAGTGTAGCATCACCTTGTCTTTTAACAATAGTCTTTAGTCATCTGGGAACAGTTGCTGGAGGTTTGGCAGAGGAATGTTGTCCCATTCTCTCCTGATATAAGACTCTGATTGCTCCTGGATCTGTGTCGTATTTTGCATTTCAAGATAATTGGTGAAAGGTCTGCACTGTAGGCAGGCCTGTTCACCACGCAGACTCTTATACAAAGTCATGGTGTTGTCCTGCTGAGGGATGTGGTGCTCATGGTTTTCCAATAAGATAAGAATATGGTAGCATTTCTGGATCAGATCTGATTTTAAGATCTGATAGATCATTACCTTTTTTGGATGGCACAATAATCTGTGTTCACAGACTTTGATTTTTGGAAGTATTCCTGAGCCCATGTAGTGACGTCCATCACAGAATCACGTCTGTCAGTGCTGTCAGATTGTTCTGAGGTGGGGTTGTAACAGGTTATTGTAGAGGCACAGGAGCTGCCCATAAAATGTACCACCAAACCAATTCCCACCACACTTCCTTTTTTTAGAGCCTAAGGTGACATGAGTCATATAATGCATCCTAATTTAACCCAGTGTCAATCTCGATCTGGCGTTTGTTCCTTTAAACAGAAAAATCACTTACTAAGCCTTTTTCACAACTTACAAAAGAGCAAAAGAGGATGTTAACTGAAATCTTGTCAAATCATTTAAAGGGAAAGAATGAATCCATTATGGCTTCAAACAAAATGTGACCTTATTTGCCTTCACTTTATGTCTGTGCATAGCAGCAGGTTGGAGTCGTACTAATGCGATAATTAGTGTTCCTACTGAGCTGTAAGCATCTGTAGTACAAATACAGTAAAGCCATTTAAGAAGATTAGCAGATGCTTGCCAGCCTATGGACCTGGCTGTGTATTCTGCTATTATCCATCAACCCCACATAGGATATAGGAGGAGTAGCTGGAAGTTGGCTATTAACATGCTGCTGGAATCATTAGCAGCAGATATGCTTGCTTTCTGCCAGCAGACATAGTAATAATTACCATAAATGTGTAAAGACAGATCTACTTTGTACCACTGGAGGGAGGCAGAGGCCATAGATATTAAGAACAGCCTCCCCCAAACATAGTGATGTTTTGTTCTTCGTTTTTTCATCCTCCGTATGATATGAAGATGATCAGTTGAAATTGTTTTTTTCCTTTGTTCTTCCTCTGAAGCGCCCTGCTGCGGTTGGTTCTCAGAAGTCACATTTCCCCCCACGGTGCCTCGAAAAGCTTCTGTGGAAATTTTCCAGAGGGAGTGACTTTACTGTCACATCATTAAGGTTAGAGCAGAAAGAAAGTGGTGGGAGCAGGCCACCTGACCACCATCGCTGAGTGGCGTCTGTATAATACAGAAACACAGTGTTCCTTCCTCCCTGCCTTCATGTCATTATTAAAGATTGTATGCTGAAGGTGGGAAACATTGAGATAATAACATCGAGGCCAGCTCAATCAATTTCATGGTCTATTTAATAGAAAGGTGGCAGGTTGTCCTATTACTCTGTACAGTCAGTGTGGCTGATGTGGCATAATAATGGGTGATAAATCAGAGGAAGGTAACCTCAACCAATCCATGTCTTATTAAAGCCAGAGAAAAGAGTACATGTAAAAATAGGCAACTCATCAGAGGGTATTTCTGCTTGTTGTTCATTAGTTTCATTGCTTTTCACAAGAAAACCAAATCAAAGAGAAAATCTAGGAAATCTAGGTAATGTATTAATTTCTACAATGATATATGCTAAAATGCAATATATCAAAGCATCTTATATGACACAGATAAAAAACTGCACTAGTTTAAATCCTTGTTTATAGGATGCAGTTGAGCTGTGTATATTTCCGCCCAGTTTTCATTCTTATTCCATCAAAAGACTCCTCACTCTGTCCCTTTCATTGACCTGAGCAAGTGTCATAGTTTCCTGTATAGAAGCTAAATGCTTGAAAGAGTGAACTTTATGAAATATACATAAAGCAGATAAACACCAAGCAGGTGCTGTGTTTTATCAACAGGGGGTAGTATGGTTACACAGGAGCTGCTCTCAGTATCCTCTGCACTAAAGCTCCCTGAGTACAAACAGAGGAAAATATTATATAATAAAATCATTGCAGAAGCACAGCAGTACTCACCTAGGAATTTCTGGAAACTCAATATCTTTTATTGTCTGAGTTACAGTTTCTATCCCGGATTCTTGTGTCACCATTTGCCTTTCATATTAATGCTATCACGATACTTCATTTTTGTATGGATATTGAGTTTAGTTTGTGTTTGCTGCCTGTCTCCTCGTGTTTGATTGTTCAGACATTAAATGTTTACCTTTAGATTTTGATTGTGCCTCAAGCACCTCAAACATACCTGCCCCAAATTTAAGACTCTGCCCTGAAAGTAGTTTACCCTAATGTCTACCATATCCACACATTTTTATAATTCTAGTATAAAATATATGGTTCCAGTACTACTTCTTATAGGTTGAGCCGCACTCTGTGCCTTTTGTAAAATACCTGTTAACTTTTAAATTAAATTCTAATCACCAGTCTCATCCAAGTACTTAAAATGGAATAAGCAAATTTCCATTTAAATCACTTCTCTGTTGTATAGCACCTTGGGTGAAGAATTACATTTACTCCTAATCAGTATTAAGTGTGGGTTTACTTCGGGCATTAAAGAAATTAAAATTTATGGCATCACATTCCTTAAACCACTCAGTGTATAATAATCTTTATTGCACAGCTAATTGTGAACCATTGTACATATCATTATGGCAATAATACCTGCAAGCACGTTCTTTACTATTATCCTGAGTTCACTGGGGATTAGGGAGGAGATTCTGTTCATTATGGGAGTTATAAGCAATTGTGTCATTTACACTGAACAATGAAATGATGTGATCAAAATGATCTGTTAATGTACAAATTCTACGTCATTGAGCTCCCACAACAAATTGCTATATAATGTACTTCTCTTTATGAAACCAGCTGTACATCTACAGTGAAAAATGAAAATACCTTCACCAAGGTGAAGGAGGAGTTGCAGCTGCTGATTTGTCATGCAGCACTGTTACCCCTCTCCAACTGTTTTTCATTGCTTTGCTTCGCCGTCTTATGTAAGGAGTCATCTGCACTCGTTAACGCCCCCTGGAAATGTGAGAAATGTGTTGCTGGATGGCTTCAGAGTTTTGGGGGCTGTTTTTAGAAGTACAGTATTATGAGGTTTAAGCAACGTGCACAAATTCATACACTCCTCTGGATGAACTTTAAAAGCACTGGGAGACCACTGACCTGTATCTAGTCCCAGTGGGGCAAATTTGTAAATGTCCAGTATCAGTTGTCTTTTGATTACCAACAAAATAACAGCAAAACTAATGACATTCACATCAGCTGCAGCTGCATTGTGTATTTATTGCTGATTAGCAAATTTATCTACTTAGTATTTTCACTGAGAGCATCATAACGTGCTGACATTAGCTTTTAGCTCAAATCTCCACTGTGCTTTAGTACAGCGTGGCCGAGATGCTAGTGTGGCTGTAAACTATAAGAATAATTTCCCTTTTAAAATCCACAGTACTTACTGTTTCTGGGTACATAATTCAAAGCATTGGGTCTAAACTCGACCGGCATTTAAGGATGCAAGTTTTCATGTCAAACATTTCAGGAAAAAAATAAAAAATGAATAAATAAGCAAAACAACTGGTGGAGTGGAGGTTCGTTCCTTTCTGAGACCACATAATATATAACATAATATCCATCAAGTAACATTCTTCTAACAAAGTTCACATGAAATGTTATACTGAGAACATTCAAAAGATTTCCTCTTGGATGGTGTCTGTAGGAATATTCAGTTCTCAAACAGGATAAAACACACTCATCCTCCCACATGCACTTTAAAGAATAGATCGAACAGCATCTCAAAGTGCTGCTACAGTTTAATAACCATGACAACCCATTGGTGATATTATTATTATTGCTTGAAAAAGTCACGAGGATGCTGCATTGAAGAGCGTGGCCAGTGAGTAGGTGACTGAGGAGGAGGAGGCTCAAGACAAACCGACCATCAATTTCTCAAGGAAGCAAAACACATGAAAGACAAAGAGTGAAAATTGCAGGAAAATTACTATTTTTTTTTCCTTTGAGGCATTAAACCGTGAGAGAACAGCTTGTTTGTTAGGCCCACTTCATAATTACACTTTGGACTGCCACCATCATTTTTCATCTCTGTGGAAAGGAGAGCAGCAGCAGCCCTCATCATAGCAACCTGCCTGCAAGGTGCTCATTAAAGAAGTGACAGACATAGAGGAAAATATTCACGTCAACACTCAGGAGCTTTTCTACTTTATTTATTCCAACAGGTCAAATAATTATTTATTATCCAATTTAAATGAGCACAGTTTTTTAGCAGCTGTGAGTTAATGCCAGCAATCTGAGCATGAACAAGAAATAAATGGAGATTAACTCAGTATATTGTTCATATACATGTTTTGTATGTTATATGTATGTTTTGTTACCAGTGTGCAACCTGCCTAGTGTTTTGTCTGCTGCTTGTTTTTTTTGTTCTTTTCTTTGTCATCCCAGCCGGTTGAGGCAGATGGCCGCCCACTTTGAACTTTGTTCCGATGGAGGTTTCTTCTGTTACAGGGAGTTTTTCCTTTGTTGGCTTCTAGATAATTCTATATAGTCATATTTTGTATGTCCTAAACCTTACATTGTACCTTGTGCCTTAGGATGACTTGTGATTGTGATTTTGGCACAATATAAATAAACTGAATTCATATATTATGCTTGCTAGAGGAAGCCAACAATGTTAATGCTGTTTGAAGGGTGTTTTTTTAGGGATGTTTTTTTCAGTTGAAGTCGATTGCCATGTACAATACTACAATACTACAGTCTAGAGTCTGCACCCACAGTCCTGTGTAGACAAATTCTACCTTATATTCACTGAGGTCGTCTCAAGGAAAAGAAGGCAAAAAGATGGTAGATGTGAGTCAGGCAAGACAGATTGAGAACACAGTTACAGGTTACCATAGCATACAAAATTACACACATTTAATTATTTAACAGTAACTGTTTTAGCAAGAGTTGGTTATTACCCTCTCAGCTGTCTTTTTAAATACACTGGGTAAACTGTTCCAGAGAACCACTGCAGTGTGATAACAAACTGCCTCTTGTTGCATAATTATGATTATTTACTAATCAAACTAAAACAAATAGATTAAGTAGCTATATATTTTTTTCAATTTTTCATTTCACTTTTTCCTATAACGTGACCTATAACGAACTATAACGTGTACAACTCAGCTAAAGGAAAAAAAAGATTAGATTTAGATTTTTTAATAAAAAAAACGAAATAATGTGGTTGCATACATATGCACATCCTTAAACTAATACATTGTAGAAGCATCTCTTGATTTTATTACAGCAGTCAGTGTTTTTGCGTAGGAATCTATCAGCATGATACATCTTGACTTGGCAATATTGGCCTGCTCTTCTTTGCAAGAATGCTCCAAATCTGTCTGTTTGCGAGGGCATCTCCTGTGCACAGCCCTCTTCAGATCACCCCACAGATTTTCTATAGGATTTAGGTCTGAACTCTGGTCAGGACTATTCCAAAACTTTAACTTCTTCTGGTGTAGCCATTCTTTTGTTGATTTGAATGTATGCTTTGGGTCGTTGTTGTGCTAAAAGTGGACCTTCCTCTTCATCTTCAGCTTTCTAGCAGAAGTCTGAAGGTTTTGTGCCAGCATTGACTGGTATCTGGAACTGTTCAAATTTCCCTTCACCTTGACTGAGGCCCCAGTTCCAGCGGAAGAAAAACAGCCCCAAAGCATGGTGCTGCAACACTCAAATGTGTTTTTGCAAAGTTTAACAGGGCTTGGATGTTTTTCTTAAAAAAAGACTTCCGTCTTGCCACCCTACCCCATAACCCAGACATATGAAGAATACAGAAGATTGTTGTCACATGTACAAAACAGCCAGTACTTGCCAGAAATTCCTGCAGGTCCTTTAATGTTGCTGTAGGTCTCTTGGCAGTCTCCGTGACTGGAGGGACATCCAGTTCTTGGTAATGACTTGGTTGTGCCATTTTTTCTCCACTTGATGATGTCTGTCTTCACTGTGTTTCATGGTATATCTAATGCTTTGGAAATTCTTTTGTACCCTTCTCCTATTTGATACCTTTTAACAATGAGATCCCTCTGACGCTTGAGAAGCTCTCTGCGGACCATGGCTTTTGCCGTCAGATGTGACAAGAAAATGTCAGCAAAGCCTTCTAGAAGAGCTGAACTTAATTTGGGAATAATCAGAGGCACTTTAAATGATGGCAGGTGTGTACTGACTTCTGTTTAACATGAGTTTAAATGTGATTGGTTAATTACGAACACAGTCTCATCCCCAGTTAAAAGAGGGTGTGCAGACTTATTCAACCACATTATCTGCCTACCTTAACTATAATTGTTCTTTAACTTAACATTAGAGCCAAATAAAATGGACATTTTCTTGAATAAAGAGAAGTTTTGTTATCTGAAAGTCCTGTCCGACCTGTCCAGGGTGTACCATGCCTTTCGCCAGTATGACAGCTGGGATAGGCTCCAGCACACCCGTGACCCCTACGGGGACTAAGCGGTATAGAAAATGGATGGATGGATGTTATTACAGCAGCATCATTCGCCTATAAATCATTAATATATGAAAATAAAAACTAATGGCCCCAAGACACTTCCCTGGGGGACCTCACATGTTATCAATCCATTTAAATTGACCATTTGATACTAGATAAGACTCCAACCATTTAAGAGCTGCTGCACTAAAACCAACTGCTCTTAATTCATAAAGCCTGAGATAACAGAAGTATCACACCCGTATCCTTTTGAAAAATGAAACTTCCTCGAGTGTCATTTTGTAGAAGTGTCAGTTACATGTGATGTGTTGCCCACCCGACTTGAAACTGATTATTCTGTTTGTGTTAGTGTTTCAAGTATTGCACTGAAGTTGAATTGTGTGGCACTGTACTTGGGTATTTTTATTTAAGCTACTGTACAATTCAGGGAGGGATAAACACGTTACATTTATTTGACAGCTGTACTTCAGATCCAGATGTTAGAAACAAAATGTATCAGCAGCACGTAAAATATAACCCATTTTTAACAGTAAATAAAGTATTTAAAATAGGGGCACTACATTTATAATAGCACCCAGTGTTGTTAACAATAACAACAACTCACTTTGAATGGGATGTTGCTATTCTGCACAAGTACTTACTTACTTTTGATACTTTCAGAAGGCTATAGTTTACTAAACCTTTGTACACTTACTGTCCAGGATTGAGACAAGTTTAAACAGCTTGTCTCAGAAGGGTAAGCTCCATGGCCAGAATAAAGCCAGCCCAATTGATTTATTTATTCACCCTGTTAGTGTCTGCATCTTAATGTTGCTGTCCCAACAGACCTTAGCAAGATGACCCTGGCCACCACAGACTTTTAGAACATCTACAGCATGGTGCTAAAGACGCGAAAGGACCTGAGCGTCCTCAAAATACAGCTGGCTTTGGGCATTTTGGGAGAGTGCACTTGAGTTTGTTGTCCAGGCATCCAGGCAGAATCTACAGCCAAATTCTCATTACAGAACAGAACATGGAGGGGATTCTATGATTATGGACTTGCTGCATGTTGTTTAATTTCTTTCTAAGTAGTGGATCCTGGAGTGTTAAATGCACTAGAAAACTCAAGAAACACTTACCTCACTGTGCCCCCAGGTTTGACCAGGTGAGTTTATGTATCCAAACCAGAAGGGGTCGAGTGAAGCTTCATAATGTATGAGATCAGAGCCCCTTGTCTCTAGTCACTGAGCACTGGGACATGTCTTCCTTTGTATATTTGTAGCTGTATTGTAACTGTCATTAACAAGCATTTGAAATAGATATTATATTAAAATGTCACTGATTTTACATTGTGCTATATCACCCTTTTATTGTCTCATCCAGTATCCAATTATTAAACAGGGGTTTATAACCCAGCTGATGCCTTTCCACTAAGTCATAATCATACACTGTGTATACAGCTGGTGACAAATGTAGATTTCTAACCTAAATCATCCATTAAAAAGCATTGATCACCTACAAACATATTCCTTCATTAAAAAAGCATTGGAGAATTTAGATAAAATAGAATCCAAAAAACATTTCAATTCTTATCTTGCATCCAAAAGACACTACAGTAGAATATATTATTACAAGTTTATGAACAAAAAATAGGCAGACAGAAAAATAATCCTGTTATTTGATGCAGTAGAAGCTCAAATATTGTGCAGGTAATATTCATTCCATAATTCAACTTGAGGATGTCTTTCATTAGACCTGCTCCTGCAGACCTTATTATAAACTTCTGCAACTTTTAAACACTGTTTATTTTTATATAAATTTCATCACATGCATAATTTCATCAGACTTTTAAAAGCTCCACAACCACAGGAGACATTATGCAACAGCATTTCTCCCTTTGACTAGTTAAGTGACTTGATGTACCTGCGCATCCTCACAGCACCTCTCTCAGCAGCAATTTACCATTTGTAATGTCTTTAAAGCCAGTGAACCTTAATTGACTTGTGTCTTGTGATGAATTAGAAAGTAACAGACAGGGATGCACATCTACAAACCATACCCTAAGGGAAAGATGCTATTGAAATACACCAGAGAATAGCAGGATCCACATGATTGATGTTTTTTTTACTGTAAACAAAACTGAAACAGTATTTGACAAGTAGTTCAAAGACAGTGATCACAAATATGAAAAACCATGAAACCACACATAAAGTAGACTGACGTAAATGCAGGAAAACACAACAACACTTACAGATGTTGCATATTTAATCTGCAATTAAAATGTGAGATATGATGATAAAGATAAACTATATAAAGATAAGCACAGAAACGTAAAACACACATATTGTCTATCCAGCTTGTCTTATAATGTGTACATTAGAATTAAAAGAAGTCGACATTACTGTTTAATGGCTCAGAACCAAATTAAAGATTTAAAAGGCTTCAACATCAAAGTGATGTAAAGGGGAATAAATATTTATGACCAAACACTTGGTTCAAAGGGTTGGAAGCTGGGAAAATTAAAAGGGATCAAGGGTCTGAGGGATGCACAGAGGGGAGAACGCAGAACAGAGAGGGACTGATTTCCATGAGATCACATGTACTGTATAACCAAACGCAGGATGGTTTGTAGGTCTAAAGACATGTGTTAGTGCACCAAACCTAAAAAGAAATAGAACCCACTGCAGAACATTTAAGAAGAAGGACAAGAATAACAATAATTGTCTCGCACAGGCTCAGCCACCCCTGGACTACATGCCTGACTTACAGAGGGTTAAAGTCTGAGTACCTCAAAAGTTCCTACTGTTAAACACCAACGAAACAGAAGTTATTGTTATCAGATCTCCTCACACTATAGCTCTTTGTCTTCATATAGAAATTTTTGTTGCAAAAATCTTCATGTCTTTGTGACACTAAGCTTAATTTTGATTATAATGTGAAAACTATTGCCCAAACTTGCTTCCTGTATATGTGACTTGTATGAAAAGGTGGTGAAAGAATGATCTCTGCTTTCTGATCACTTATCTTAACGCACTCATTGTAATAAATGATAGCACAAACAAAGTATACTATTAGTAAATTTTTACAAACTAAAAATGTATAAAAGTTTTACCTTTTGTTTACTTATCAGAAGTATACTAGACAAAGTAGCATTTAAGTATACTTGCTGTACACTGACAAGTACATAGAAAAGTCTAAGTATGCTTGGAGTATACTTGTAGTTATTCTTAAGTATACTGACAAGTATATAGAAATACCCAGAAGTTTAGCTTTATAAACAAACAACTATTAAGGTTATAAATTAATAATTTGTTACAAATTGCCGTGTGACATGGTGTTTTACCTTTTAAACAGACTAAGTATGGTCAGTAATTAATGGTTGACTGACTGATAAACAGCAGTCAGTAGGAGCTGTCTCTCAGTAACATTAAGCTTCTTCTGCTACAACTACAGAGCTCTGATGATTGACACAACTGCTTCAATTTATCAACACTGATGAAGTAATACTGCATGGAAAAAATTAACTATTCAGAAATGTACTTTAATCAACTGAAAAGGAGAAGGAATGTTTTGATCATCTAAGATAAGATAAGAAAACCTTTATTAGTCCCACAATGGGGAAATTGCATAGAAAGTATACCAAAAACTAAACTAGATAGTAAACTAACAGTATATATAGAAGTTTATTTATAGTATACTTCAAGTATACTTTTATAAACTAAAAAGTGGCCAATGTGGTCCTAAGAAGTATTAAAATTGTGTACATGCAAGTATACTATAAGTACATAGACATAATTATACTTACTATACTTGAGGTATACTTAAGTATACTTGAAGAAATTAACTTTAAGTATACTTCTTTTTCACAAGGGGCACCATAATCACCCAGAACATCAGTTCCCTAACAAAGAAGCAGATGATGTACTTTTTGCATCAGCTGAATCAGTTCTACTTGCAAAAGCCAACTTCTATACTTCCAGCTCTGAATCCATCAAGAACTGAGAATAAAAGCAACCTGCAGTGTGTTATTTGCATTTGTTGCAATCTGACATCGCTCTAGGACCAGCATGACTCTTCTTGGACAAAAACATTTTGAAAGACTTCCCACTGACAAGAGGCTGCACTCTGTCAGGACAAAAACCTCACACCACAAGAACAGTTTTTTCCTGACTACTGCCGGTGTCACTGACTAGGCCCAGATCTCTCCACTGACACATACTCTTGTACCACAGATGACTAACTGATGTGCCACGTCAATGCTGCTCTTTTTTAAAACTGTACGTCTCAGACCAAACCTCTACACTGCTATGATTGTGTGTTTATTGTCTGATTTCTCATATCTCTTTTCGGAGATATCATATATATGTCTATATAATTAGTTTTTGCACCAACTCGTGAAAACAAATTCATTGTATGTGAAAACATACTTGACAATAAGCCTATTTAGTTTATGATTGTTAACACATTCATTTATTGTTGTACTGTTCAATTACAAATATTTCTGTTTTTATCTACCTCATCCCTAACTTCAATCTATTAGATTGTACTATTGCAATACAAGGGTTTATTTTTCTGACTTTTCAGATTAACACCACATTTACTACCAAAAGATGTATTTTACATTTTCTGTGTTTTGGTCTGTGGCTTAAGATCTACAGTCACTAAGCACATGGCAGAAATAGCAAGGTCAAGAATAAGGGTTGACACTAGCATAGCATTTTCCTCTTGAAGAAACCTTTTTTCAAAATTTGTGACAGCTTTGAGGAAGCCGTAGGCAAGGTAGACAGCTCATCACAGCGGATGACAAGTGTGGGGGTGTCAACATGACCAAATGAGGGGAATAGGTGATGGCTAATGATTCAGCTTCCTGGCTCGAGGCGAAAAGTTACATTGCTGTGTGTTTCATGCTGGAAAAAAATAGCAATATTCTCTTAAATTTAGAAAATAGTTCAGTGACAGTATGTCATAGGTCTGACGTTAACTGGAATGGGTTCGGTAATCTGAACCTCCATTAGTTCCTGTCTATCACTTTAATAATTTCTACTTAGCATAACATTTTATAAAGGAGATGTGAAAGGTCTGACCAGTCATCCATCAATAAAAGGGAATTGGTATAATGGAAGTAAACTGGGGTCAGTAAACCAAATCTTGTCATGGTCTATCATTTTGTTTGATTTAATTTCAGTTTCTGTCCTAGTTTGTCAGTCTACCAGTTGCTACTCCCCAACCTTCTCTTTTTTTCTTTACAATAAACCTTTTTACCATACTAGTCCTGCCTAGTTGCCTTTTTGGGTCATGAATACTACCATTACCATAAATGTCACAGATTTATTAGCTGGGATAATATCTAGGTATGCCATGTCTGAAGTGTTAACGCAGGTGGACTGACACAATTCACCATATAGACCTCATGTTAACATGTAATTCCCTTTTGCAATGCACATAGAAAAACTGTTTTTCTGTTTGTGTCTGAAGGGGAAAAGTGGCAAATGAAACTAGAGTTCATCACAGTGCATCAGGAAAAGTGAAGACCTTGTCTGGTGGAGGTTCACATCAGAACAACCTCCCAGCACATCTATCCCAGTGCTATGTTTGATCTAAACTTCCAGATTCCTTTTGGTGAAAGTTTTAGTCCCCCTTTGCTTCGAAGTCTCAGGTCAACATGAGTTAAAGATATGCAAATTAAGTCACAGTGACTTCCCTACCCATTAAATCACTATGCCTTCCTGCTGGATTTGTCCTTGGGCTATCCCCATGTGAGGGTAGTGGGAGAATACCCATTCCAGGTTGTATTCTCTGACGACCCACTATTTTGCTTTCAGTGTCACTTGAACAGAAATGTACTCCCTCCTTTTGGCTGAGAAGTGAAGATGTTTAGATACTGATACTGCATCTTTAAAATTTATGCTGTTATATTATGCAACACGGTGAGGTCTTTCAGAATAAATTAAAGAGTGTAAGTCCTTTGTGAGTCCTTTCCTACCTACTCAGACTTAACACGATATAATGACTGGGAAGCTTAGAAAGGTTTGAATATTTTCTGAAAGACTTTTCTAAACTTGTTAGTCTAAGTTAGTCCTAGAAATTGCTTTTATGCATTAATTTGTTGTAATTTTATTGTTTAAAATAATTTTTTGACAGAAATATGATGTTTACGTATTACTGTGTCTCCAGGGTTTTCATGGATAGATTGGTTATGGTTAGGAAAAATACTAGTTTCAATAAAATATAAATATATACAGTATCATGGCCAACATTAAATGTTCCCATGCACCTGTCCATTATCTGTGTTGTGGCTAATGATTGTGTAAAATTAATAAGTAATTGACTGTATACTACATGACTGACAGTGATAACATGTCACTTTTGAGTTCACAGATACTGTTTTTAGTTTTGCATTCCACCTCAAAACAACATGGATGTATGAAAATACGTAAAAGCAAGAAATGGGACATTCAAAAAGTCCAATGTAATGCAATGTTCAGAGACAAAAAAATAAGAAAACACACTAACACACTACTAGTTGGGTTATGGGACTTTATAACAAGTTATTGCAATGGAAATAACCAACATTACATTGTGTGAGATAATATAAATTAGGTTTCTTAAGGTGCCCTCCTCCTCATCATCATCAAGATCAGTTTTACTTCTCATTTCCATTCTCTCTTTGTTCTTCTGTCTTTCCCTGCAAGCTTAATGTTTTCATTGCCTAGGATTTAGACACTGTCTAAAACATTGTTAAACAATGTTTAACTATCTAGCAAACAAGCTGCAGCCAGCTTCCAATGTGCCTGTGTTTTAAATAGTCCATGATTTAAACCACTTCCTCTGTCGGTCTCCATGGTCTCTGTGAAGTAGCTGCAAAGATGCTGTGTTATTCTAAAGAGCATCCAGGGAGTACTTGTGTGAAAAGAGTTCTTTTAATGAAGGTTTATATTATGAAAGTTTCAAAATGAAACGCACCTCAATTACAGGTTGCATAACTTACTTTCAATCAATGCATTCATGTTTTGTGTTGTCTAAATTTGAATTTAAGACAAGCTTTACACTTTCATTGAGTATTTTACTGGTGGTTTGTGCACAGCTGCTGTTGAATGAGAATGTATTGATTCGATGAGTGTTTGCAATAAGTGTGTTTTTTTTTCCAATTATCCGTTAGAACAGTTGCAAACAAACAAACAAAATAAAACAAAGACATTTATATGTGATGAGTCCTCATTGAGAAAAATAACAAAGAAATCAGCACCAAACCAACATAAGAGACCCTTTTTCAGAGCTGGCAGTAAGTGAGCTAATTAAATGAATAAATGAAGAAGCGTCAAAAGCACAAAGAGCCTGTTCGTGTGGGTGTGAGTGTGTTGTGTAGAGTTGGACCTGTGAGGGTGGATGGGCCCTTATTCTCTCAGGTTGTCTTGACCATGACAGGACTTTGCTCCATGAAAAAGAATTTGCTCCATGGTTGACAGTCAAAAGTTAATGAGCCCAGAGAAAGAAAATGTCCTTGAAACATTGTGAAAGTCTGGGAATTAAAAACTAGTGTGTAAGGGCAGCCTGTACGACTCATTTCTGTATGTTGACAGCAACGTTTCTTTTTTGCGTTTGTCCTTCGAAATGCAGACCAAGAATTTTTATATGACTGTCGTCTCACCTTACGTGTGTTTTCACCTGCAATATTTTTTGACACAATCCAATTTTATGCCACTATCCTCACTACATAAAGTCCATTATGACCGTTTGTTCTTTATACAGACCAAACATGTGAGATTTCTCCTTAGTTATGGGGAGAACAGGAAACTGCTGTTTTTATAAAGGAATATTTACATAAATGTGCAGAGGCCCATAATCAGCAGACATTACTACTATCTTCCAACGGCACATTATGTTTCCAAATGCAAGTTTAGTAACTCAAAAGGGTAACTCATCAGAGGAAACCCTTTTGCAATATATACACTCACTGGCCACTTTATTAGGTACACCTATAAAATCCAGTGAAATACAATACAGGAGATCTGCTGTCAATTCTACTTTTACAAGGTTATTAAGTTAGAACAGTCTGAAAAGTGATAATTCTTATAAATATTTATTACTGGAGTCATAATGGGTGGTCCCTTCATTATTTTAACCAGGGTGGTCAAAATATTATGACCTCCTCTTAATATAATGCACACTGACTTCAATAATAAGCATTTATATGAATTATCAGCTTTCAGGCAGTTCTAACTTAGAAAATATTGAAAAAATTGTAAAAGTAGAATTCACAGCAGGGGGGTTACAAAGCTATTTGCCAGGCTTTGGGACTCTGGGATGTCATGATTTTATAGCACTTTAGTGTTAATTTCACAGACATTTTGCACAGTCCACACATCCACAATGAGAGACACCATCCACAAATGGAGGAGACTTGGAGAACCGAAGATGGATTGTCTTCAACAATTATTAGCAATAAAAAACAGAGTGATGGTCACTCTGTGATGCAGTGTTTATTGCACTACCAGGCATTAGATACACCTCTACACCTGCATGAGGAATATAAGCAGTGCAGAGTGAGGAGTTCAAACATCTGTGGTGTTTGAACTCTGCACCGCTCCACAAACCTGTCCACAACACCTCTGTATACAGGCTTTTATTATCTGCTGAAACCCTTTGGTAGCAGACATTGGAGTATTATATCTGAAGTCTGAAGAATGTCAGGTGACAGGACTTGTCCCCTGAGGAGCGCTGGTAGTGCTCAAACCGGTGTCTGGTGTATGCGTCTGTGGCTGACCTGTCAGACAGTCTGTGATCCAGAGACACTGATGTTTACAAAAAGAAGAAGAAGAAAAAGGTTCTTTGTTTTAAGTCTAGTGAAATACTGAAGCCTTTTGAATCTTCAGGACTCTAAACACTAATAAAATGAATTGAGTGTTCATGTCCACCATGTTATGTGACATATCTACATATCAACATACTTCATTTTAAAGATGGATGCCAGTAACATTTAAATATTAAATGAATTCATGTAGTAAATTTATCAGTAAATTTCAGAAAATTACAACCAAGATATCAAGATATTCGCAGCAGATAACAATCTTTGTCTTTAGGGTAGTTAGTGTTTTTTGTTTTTGTGTTCATATCTTCACATCTTAAAGAAACACTAAAAATAGACTATACTGCTTCACTGAGACCGTTCAATGTTCGATGACACACCTCCACATTTCACTTGCGTCATCACTGTTCATGTTTCTCTTACATCAAAGCTCACTCATGTCATCTCTGCCTTTGGGGCTTCGCAGCTTTAAAACTGCCTCTTTTCCCTAAATCAATGCAATATAGTCCCGTTTGTGCAATAATGTGGAACTTGATGTAATTGCCTAAGGAGCACAGCTACTTCACAAATGAAAAATATGCTAATTAGTACACACATTGCAGAAATGTAATTTCTTTCTACATGAAAATGACTGGCAGTCACAAGCATCTATGCAACCAATACTACTGTTAGAAAGAAAAAACACATTCAAAAATACACAAACGCACTCGTATAAAGTAAACAAGCCTATGGAAGAATCACTCAGCTCTCCTCTGTACCTTTTCACCTTCTTTTTTATTGATTGCACTGATATTGTATGCACAGGATAAACAGTGTACGCTGAGAAACTCGTGTGTTCTCAGTGTGCTTTTTGAGTTTACACGTACACTCCCCAGTGTCTAGTATCTACAGTTCATATAATCAATCCCATATGGATCGCACATGTTCAGCCCTAGAGGTGTTTTCATGTTTGTGCAGGAAAACAGTTCACACATGTTTTACATGCATGTACTGTATATACAAACAGAGCAGAGCCTACGCACGGCAACAGCAGGGTTGGAATCAAGCTCAGCCATGATCTTGCTCATGTGTTTTTGGAATTAATTAAAGTTTGTACACAAATACAGAGTTGCGAAAAAGTATGTGCATATTACTCAAATTATTTAGATCATCGTGCAAATTTTTGTGTCATAACCAAGGTAAATACAAAACGCTGTTTTTAAATGATGATTTCATTTATTGAGGGAAAAAAAGCTGTCCACACCTGTCTGTTTCTATGCTGTGAAAAAGTAACTGCTCACCTGTTGCTAAAGCCAAGGCCATTTCTAAGGCTTCAGAAGAAATTTTACCAACTCAGCGTTCATATTAAAATCAGTTTGGGCTCTAACATGTGGTGTCCGGATGTTACTGGGCAGTGTGAGGGTGGGCAGGATCACACACACTGGAGCAAACATTCTGAAACTCAATGGCTGAAGCATTGTTGTTTGAGAAGCCAATATTTCAACTTAACATGTTTTCTTAATCTCTGATTACATGCAATGCTCATTTTGTTTTTCGGTTTAGTAAATATATATCTCCTCTCATCTCTTGTCTCTATCCATTTATATGCCACCATGAGATTAACTTGATATTAATGTTAACTGCTTGCTGTTCTTCTCTCTCTCCACTATCCACTCATACCAACTGGCAAAGGCAGATGGCCGCCCACACCTCCTTGTAACCGCCTGTCCTTCAATCAAGAAATTTTTATTTTTCTAAATTGTTTCTGTAAACATTGAAAAAACATTTTGTGAAGGTGGGAAATGGATCAGGCAGATAACTCAAATGCACATGTGACATTCTGTTGTGTCTGTGACATAAATCTAACGCACCTTTACATGAAGCTGGACCATTTAACCTGTGCTGGCCTGTTCACTCTTCTTTTTCAAGCTAGCAGAGGTTGTTGCGCACTTTTTAATTTCGGTCACGTCGTTTTTCGGTCTTTTCTCGAAAGAAACTTTTACTTAAGGAGGATTTATTCTTCATGAGAGGAGCAGAGACGCCACACGACTTCACCAAGCTGCAGTAAGTGTTTTCTGTCTGTGCCAACAGGTTTGTGAGATGTTGCTTTGTTCAGCTTCTGTTTGTTTACTGTTGGTTAACTTTTTTTGTATTTTGGCTTTCGCTCGCTTCTAATTTCTACGAGTTTGTGGGTATTTACTCGCTGAGTTCACACTGCTGGACCTTTTCAATGATATTTGAACATTTAACTTATACTATAAAAGCAAACACAGTAAATGTAGGCCCAGTGTAACTACTCTATTGTAATGTAACATTTTTAATTTTGATTACCTACAATAAGTCATGTTGTTTAAGTATTAAAAGTTTTCTTTGCAGCCCTGTTACTAGTGTTTTTATTAAAACCCTACATTTGTGGTTTTATTTCTAGTAACTTTTCGCTAGCTATCAGATGATGTGGTGGTAATATGACTTGTGTAACCTTGTTGTGTAAAGTATTGTGATGCTTTTAGTTGTTAGTGGTGCGATATACCTCATGTTTTATTGTTTGGCCTGGGCTGAATTTCTTTTTGCAGTGGATAACATGCTTTGATGCACATAGATCACTGGCTTGATGTTTGGCTCTAATATTGGCTTAATTAGAGTTTTGGTCTAATTAATATTTTCCTCACAGAGTACATATTTTTGCTAAGCATTGCAGAAATGTCAACTGACAAGAAGCTTGTTGAGGTGGCAGCTCTACTGTAAGTCATAGTGCAGTAGTATTCATCGTGTACAGTGTGGTATGTTTAACATGTTTTAATTGGCCCTTCTCCATGACATAATTATATGAATAACTTGACTGGCAAAAACTTGGGTTTTTGCTGAGCATAAGCACAAACCTCAAGTCAGTTTTGAGTGTGACTTTGTGCACATGAACTATGATGGTGAGGTAAGTAAAAGAAGAGAAGCAGGGGTTGTGTGGTCTCCAGTAAAATTCAGTTTTTAATCAAACATAAGCAGCACATGTGTACATATGTTGCCCAAACATGTATAATGCCATTCCAATAATATAAAAAAAAAATCATTTCAGTTTATATTGTATTTTTTTGACAGCAGTGATGTGGAAAATTGGATCTTGAAGCTGCTCAAGCTGTAAGTTAGCAGGCCAGATTGTCCAATTTAAATCTTTCCAGTCGTCCAAGAACCAGGAAGCAGGTTGTTGATCGTTCAAGCAGTTAATCAGGTGTTGTGACCTCCCTCAAACTTTATGTCAAATGTAAACTGATCTGGCAGAAATTCTTGCCCATTTCTAGAAGCAGTTGGAGGAGACCAAAGCAGGTTTAAAATGAGTCTTAATCCACACAGTCTCTGCCCAGCTTCAGTATGCTGCTGCATATCAGGTGGATGGCTATAGTTTTATCCATTTCAATTCGCTAGATACTACCACAAATAATGCTTTTTAGATTAGAAATGGCTACACTGTGGTTGGTTGGTGTTACTCTAAGCCCACGTATAGTAGAGTCTTCAGAAATGGTATGAGTGTGGTCTCTTTATGACGTGTCCCTGCGCCGAGCTTGGCTGAGACCATCTGACAAGCAGTGAGGTTAAAGCATTGATGCCAAATGTCAGTCAGCTCTTGACACATTTGTATTGATCCAATAACAAATTCCTGCAAATTGGCTGATGCTGTTAATAATCTGTGACATTGATTGTTAAACTTTTGGACAACAAAGTTTATACAAAATGGGTGTTCACTGCCGTATGTGTTCAGCTGTTACAAGTCTTCCACAAAATCTAAAAGTCTCTGCTTTCTAGACAATTAAACAGAAAGGTTTCCATCCCAATGTTCAGAGCTCATTTAACCAAATTAGAGAACAAATTACATTAGTAATGAAAAGTAATTGAGCATCCTGTAATTAAAACAAAGACAAATGGGCTTGTCTGCTCCACTTTTACTCAGCATTTGGCTATATTTAAGTTTTAATTCCTCCATTTGTCAAACCTTCTAGGCCAATCCAAATGTCAGCATATGTGAAGGCTATACAGAGTACAGTGTTTCAGGATTGTTTGCACAATCAATTGATTAAATGGATGTCTGGATGGCTGTATTAGGAAGTGACTGCCTGATTGATCAGCATGCCGAGTTCTTTCCTGATTCATGTTTTTATCATCCAGTTTTAGAGCACTTCCTGTGTTGGTCAGGTTTTAGACTTGATGGCACGGCACTGCGCTGACTTGATTTCAGAGTGGCTTTCAGCAATTCATCTATTAACGATGGCCTGCCTGATTAACTGATTGATGCAGTCAAATCATTTTGTGATGTGGCAGCTAGTGCTGGAAAAATAAAAATTAGTTTGTTCGTGCTCACATAAGCCAATTTGTTTATCATATAATTAAGCAAATGAGGAGGAATTGCAGCTATATATTTGTATACCTTTTTAACTTGATTCTTACTGTTTAAGGCCAAACAAAGTCTGTCCCGTGGTGCCACAATGATAGTATCATGGAACGTAAAGAAATGCATTAATAAAGCAAAGGTGTTTTTTTTTTTTTGGTTTTTTTTTTCTTTTTTGTTTGGAGCCAGAGACACTTAACTCTGGGAATCTACCTGGCTGTTGTATCCAAGGTATTTAAGAAATACCATGCCATGTGAAGAGCCGAGCAAGGGTTGTGTGCATTGCTAATTTAATAAGGTGATCTAGAGATATTAATCACTAGAGTGCTTTAAAAATTGACTTATTACCAACAATGTGCTGTAGGCTCCAAAATCAGGTGTACCTCCAATTAAAATAATTAGAGCTAGGTCAGAGGGTTGAGGTCAACAAAACTTATTATTAATAAATCCTATTTGACAAAAAAAGATTACATTTGAACAGAACACTTTAATCTAAACTCTCTAAAAATTATAATTATTCATATATGGTTTACATCTGGTTTAAATTTAAGCCTAAGAATCAAAGTTGAGTTAAAAGTACAAAATTTCAATTGAAATGGCATTTTAATTCCCAGAAACAAGCTATAGCCCAAGTTCCCACTTCTTTGTGCAAATAGAGGATGTGTAGTTTATATACTGTAACTCTTGTT
>OMLM01012067.1:0-30926 GCA_900302695.1 Helostoma temminkii
TACTGCTGTTGTTTCTACCAGCACTGTTTCTACTACTACTGCTGATACCACTACTGGTTCTACTACTACTACTACTACTGCTGATACCACTATTGGTTCTACTACTACTACTACTGCTGCTACTACTACTGCTTCTACTACTACTACTACTGCTGCTGATACCACTACTGATTCTCCTATTACTACTACTACTACTACTACTACTACTACTGCTGCTGATACCACTACTGATTTTCCTACTACTACTACTACTGATACCACTACTGATTCTCCTACTACTAGTACTACTGCTGATACCACTATTGGTTCTACTACTACTACTACTACTACTACTACTACTACTACTACTACTGCTGATACCACTACTGATTCTTCTACTACTACTACTACTACTGCTGATACCACTACTGATTCTTCTACTACTACTACTACTACTACTGCTGATACCACTACTGGTTCTACTACTACTACTACTGCTGATACAACTACTGGTTCTACTACTACTACTGCTGCTGATACAACTACTGGTTCTCCTACTACTACTACTACTACTACTACTACTACTAATGATACCACTACTGATTCTACTAGTACTACTACTGATTCTACTACTCCTCCTCCTCCTACTATTACTGATACCACTACTACTACTACTGCTGATACTACTACTGAACTTACAACTGCTACGGATTTCACTGTTACTTCTATTTCTGCCAGTACTTCAACAACTGCTGTTACTTCTGCCAGTACTACAACAACTACTGCTACTACTCCCACTAACACAACTACTGCTACTACTCCCACTAGTACGAAAACTACTACTACTCCTCCCACTACCACTCCTCCCATCACTAATTGTCTGAACGGTGGTGTGTTAGAGGATGGTGTCTGTACCTGTCCTGATGAATGGACTGGAACCACATGCTCAGTGGGTAAGCCAAGTTTATCAAGTGGTTTGATAATAACAAGATTAGGTAGATAGATGCTACCTAGATGGTCCATCTAGGTAGCAGTAAAGGAAAGCAATGAAACCATTGACTTTGCAATTACGTTTCTTGTGTTTCCACTTTTAGCATCTAGCTCAGTCTAACCACAAGTCTTAGAGCATATTATTCATCATCCTGAGCAAATGTTTCTAAATAAGAATTTTAAACACCTGTAATTCATTTTGTCCTGTCAGAAAATTTCTGCCCAGCAACAGTGCTGGATGGATACAGGTTCCCACGTACACCCACTGGCTGGTTTGCATATTCTGAGGAAACCTGCCCCAAAGGATATAGTGGTGGTAAGTTTCTACTAACTATCCACAGATCTACAGTCTAACATCCATCCATGTGGATTACAATAATACCTCGCTGTTTCTGTGTCAACCACACTAACACCAACTGTTTTCCATCCAGTTGGTAAACCAAAGGCTTTGGTGAGGTGTTCCGCGAATGGATCACTAAGTTTTGAGCGTCCACCACGCGTCCTCAATTGTACCCAGACACTCGGCGATATTCTACAAAATGTAACAAACTACTGTTAATGTTAATCCAGATTAAGTAATTTATCTGAAATAAATTCACCATGTCCAGTTTGATAGCATTTGTCCATAACCATGTAGACAGAGTCAGTGAAGAAATGCAGGAATAAAGTCTAATGGTGTTCCTCCGACAGCTCACCAGTGTGGCTGATTTAGAGACTCTGGCATCCAGCACTCAGATTCTAACGTCCAAACCTGAAGAGCTGACGAGTGAAAACGTCACAACAGCAGCTCAGATCGTCAACACCCTGCTGCTGTCTCCTAATGCCACAGAGGTACAAACACACACACTGAAAGTGAAGACGAGATTCTGTAGTCAAGTGGAGTTTGGTCCAATAGACACCAAGCACTAAAACTTCCATCATCATGTCTGTGCTGCAGAGCGTCAGGGTGGCAGCAGTAGCTACAGTCAGCCAGCTGCTGAACACCAGCACAAAGGAGAGCACAGAGCAAAATGACGCGACTCTGAGGTAAAAGAAAACCTCTGCTTTGCTGATATTACTGACCTTAACCTGACATCCAGTGTGTTTAACTGTTTGCATGTGCTAAATGTCTGACTTTACTTATTTTAGCCAAATGTTGGGGAATGCTTCAGATGAAAAATGTGTTTTAGATTTCAGCTGCTGATAGCTGAAAAAACTTTTACGTGCCAGAGCTTAGTTCAAGAAATATAGGCCTATTGAGCCATCCCTATTAGATTCATGATTCATACAACTTCATTATTCCCAGAGGGAAGTTGTTTTGCCTGTTGAAGGAAAGAACCATGCCAACACAGGTAACATCCTTAGAGACCACTCCTTGAGTGGGAAGAAAGAAAGTAAGAAAAGAACAACGGGTCACAAAACAATAACAACAAGAAGCAACAATAACAACAATAAAACATTTGGCAGGTTGCACACTGAGAACATACAGCTCTGGGGATACCTGCAGAAAAGGTATAGAGAGAAAGTGGAGCACAACCACAGGAGAGAGAGAGAGAGAGAGAGAGAGGACACAAAGTTAATCCCTAACAATCTACAGGTTTGCAGAACAGTGTTCTGACCAGTTGTGTATTCTGTCTCCAGCCTGACACTGACTCTGGACCAGCTCTCTGTGAACCTCAGCTCCAGCCTCAACTCGTCTCAGTCTCAGGTGGTTCAGCCAAACCTGGTGGTCCAGTCGGCACAGGTCCCTGCTGCTGACACCCAGGGAGTCCAGTTCACCTCCCTCGCAGGTCACTGACAAACTGAGTTAATAATCTGCTCACTGCTGGTTCTGCTGAGTCCAGTCACATGATCAGTTTGACTTAGACTGGACTCTAAACACATGTCTAAACACAGCTGAATCCTTTGGGTTCATTTCTTCTTTGACCCAAAGGTAGAATGATCAACAGCTTAAGTTTAAGTCGGTGAGTAACTCAGTGAGTCAAAAAGTCTGGTTAAACAGACAGATACAGGAACCTCATGTTTCTTGTTCCAGTTAACACTGTTTGTTATTATATCTTTACAGCACAGGCAGTAAATGAGTCTTTACTGTAGATCGTAAAGGACTGAGATGGTCTTGTTGTGCTTCTTCACCAGTTAGAAATTCAGTCTTTAACATTAACATCAATAATTGTTGGACATGTGACAGTTTATATGGTGTGAAGTCCACACCGAGCTGCAGCTGTACTGCTAGTTAGTCTGCAGTCACAATAAAACACTGAGTTTTATGGTTTTATGATTTTTATTTGTTTTTGCATCTTGTTCAGTCTTGTGTCTTCTCATCTGCAGATAGTTTCTGTATTTAAAAACTTTTTGGTTTAAAAGTCAGAGTACTGTCCTTGTTTAATGGATGGAAGACGTAGTAAATACAACATGATGCAGCAAAAGCCCGAAAGAGTAAATATGAACAGCAATAATAATAATAACATGTCTGCTTTCTGCTGTGTTCAGGACGCTCTAGCAGTTTCGTGTCAGACCGGATTCATCTGAACACCAACACGTCAACAGTTGTGTTGGAAAACGGGTTCATAGCCAACGCTCTGGTTTACGTACGGTTCCCACCCGGTGAGTTTTCAGGACCAGAAACATTTTAAAACAACAACATCAGAAAACAACAGAGCAGTCACTGGTTTACTTCTTAAAAATCTATAAACCAAATTTGTACAGTTTTAGATACAGTTTTCTCTGATATCTGTGAACGTGTGCTTGTGTGTGAAGAAGCAGTCACTAGTCGTCAGAAGCCGTCAGATGTGTCTCTGGGGTTCGTTCTCTACCAGAATGATCATTTCTTCAGGTCAAGGCTCTACAGGAGGCAACAGGCCACCATCAGGGTCCTGTCAGCCAGTGTCAGAGGTCAGCAGAGGAGTGTGGTGCCTCAACACATGGAGATGCTGTTCAGACCAACAGTAAGAACTGTTAAGTTCAGTGGTTTTCACAGGCTGATACTGCTGGGCTCCCTCTGACCTCCTCACAAATGTTATATTAATATTCTGTAAAAGCTGAATTAGCTCCAATAAATAGCTGATTCATAACTGAGCTCATAAAGACATAACTGCATCATAACTCGTTTGGTCGTTTCTTGTTGGATCGTTTTCGTCACAAGTTCAGAAAATGTGATGATTTAGGACTTAAATTACAGATTTGTGTTTCAGATGATGAATGGGACGTCTCTGCACGACTTCGCCTGTGTCTTCTGGGACTACAGTCTGCAGGACTGGAGCACAGTGGGCTGCTCTAAAGGAAACGCTTCAGATGGAGTCCTGAGATGCTTCTGTAACCACACCACCAACTTTGCTGCTCTCTGGGTGAACATGACGGGTTTAGATAGATCCCGTCTTTAATTATACTATTAATAAGTGAGGAGTAATCATTTTAACTGTCTATGAACAACTGAGAAGCCTAAACTCAATCTGTTTGATAAAATTTAGATTCAGACAGAAATGAAGAAGCAGCGTTTTGGTGAAAACTGTTTATTTTTCAGTCGTTCAGGGAGAATCATGAGTATGCAGAAGCTCTGGGAGTGTTTTCCATCGTTGGACTTTCTGTTTCTATCCTGGGTTTGGTTATAACCATCATCCACCACATCAAACAAAAGTAAGGATGTGTTCCAGTCCATCAGTTAGCCTTTAGCTTAGCATCTTCTTCAGCATTTAAAGTGATTTAGTAATGGATTTGTAGCCACTTCTTCACATCTGGGGAATCTGAGCCATCTAAACACACATGTATGTGAACAACATGGACTCAGATTATTAGGTACATGTGTGTAAAACTGTTTAGATCAGTGAGGCTGCAGAAGCTACAGGTTTCAGTAAAACTGTGATGATCCCTTTTTGTCCAGTTTCATTAGAAAGGCTCGTGAGCGAATGAACAACATGAACTCAAAGATCGCCCTGCTGTGTATCTACGTCAGCCTGCTGGCCTTCATCATCACCTTCCTCTCTGGAGTGGAAAGCTCCCCCAAACAGGACAACACTAAGGTTCAGATCGTCAGTCAAAGCAACAACATCCCAGACTCTGATCAGCATGTTGAACCAGACCACGGCTCGTGTTCAGCGGTGGCGGCTTTGCTTCACTTTTTCCTGCTGTCCACCTTCATGTGGAACAGTGTTTACGGCACCCAGCTGATGCTACTGGTCAGGACCATGAGCAGCAGTCTGCCGCCGTGCTGGACTGCAGCCAGCATCACTGTGGGATGGGGTGAGGGGTTCAGCACGTGAGCTCCAAGGCCTGTCCCTGGAAATGTAATGTAATCTATGACATGAAGAGGAACTGTAACTGTATTTTCTTATTCTCATGTAGGTGTCCCAGCCTTCATCGTGGCCGTCACAATGGGAGCGACATACAGGGTGGACAATCCTCTGGGATACAGGCAGGAGGAATTGTGGGTCCATCATTATTTGAACTCACATACACATGTTTTACTAGTACTAGTATTATTAGTAGCACTCTTCTATTTCATGTCCTCTGCCCTCCAGCTGCTGGCTCGCCGCTCTGGACACAGACAAACAGTTTAACTTTGGAAAGCCGATGTTCTGGAGTTTCCTTCTTCCCATTGGTCTGATCCTGATCTACAACACGGTGCTGCTGGTTCTGACCTCTTTGACCACGTGCAGGGCCAACTCCAAACTTACCAGGTACCAGAAAGACAGTGGATGTGTCATGTCACTTGACATGTATAAAATAGCTTTAGTCTCTGACCCAGTTCTGTTGCAGCACCCATAACTGGACCTTGACGAGGAAGTTATTGACCAGCTTTTCTCTGGCTGTGCTGCTGGGACTGTCCTGGACTCTGGGATACCTGGTCCTAGCCACCACAGGACACGCCCACCTGGTCTTCAGCATTTTATTCTGCGTCTGTACAACAACACAGGTTTGTCTCTTATTGTTCTGACTGTTTGGAGGAAGATGCAGCAGAAACTCACTAACCTCATCTTCCTGTTCTGGTTCCTCAGGGTTTCCAAATTTTCATCCTCTTCACGGCCAGAAGTCCGTCCTTCAGAGCCACCGTGTCCCGCTCTGTGAAGTACGTCTCCTCTGTTAACATCCCACTCCACAGGATAAAGTACAGCTTCACTAAAAACTGGGACACGACCACCACCTTCGAGTCCTACAGAGACCTGACGGACGAGCACACTTCCACAAGCTTCACCCTGTAGGAGCTTTATTCTGAAATGGAGACAAGGATCTGATGAAGTGAGACCTGCTGAGGATCCAAACATGTTACATATCCACTGAAGGACTTTTTAAAAGCAGAAACGATATTTTTAGAAATGAGAATGTATAAGATGTGATGTGTGGTTCCTGGTATTTGTTGCTCCAGTGCTTTTTTTTTTGTCCTGATGACATTTTGTAGATTGATCTAGAACCTGAGCAGAACCAGGTCGTAGTTAACAGCAGCAGTGTTTGTGTTTCACCTGTTGCACAGCAAACATGAAATGGTCCTGGTCTAATCTGAAAGATTAAAGCTCAGACTCAACCTGAGTTGTGCTGAACTACACTTTAAAGTGGAAAAGGAAGCTCAGCACTGTGGACTTTAAAATGTGAACATTAATGATGGAAACATGTTTTTAATGGTGTCAGATGTTCCAGACTATTATCAGAGGTTAAACCTGCACTAGTGTGACCAGCTTATGGAGAGTGGTTGTTCTTCAGTCAGTTACACACAGCAGCACTTAGTTCACTGAGCCACTAGAGGGCGTCCACTCCTTACACAGTCACTGGTCTCTTTAAACAAACTGAGCTTTAGAGTTCAGGGAAGACACTTGACTCCATGTTTGTCATCAACTGATGAATAAAATACTGTTTGTCTCTCCATGTGCCTCAGCTTCAATTTTATTTCTATATACCTTAGTTTAGTTTTTAGTTTAAGTCCCCTCTGCTACTTTGAACTCACACATTAGAGCTGGTGTGTAGACTTCCTGCAATCACAACAGGGACACTGAGTCAATTTGCAAATCTGAGCCCAGAATCATTGAATATGTACAGGAGACTAAAATTCTGGCTCAGAAATAATTGGATTCCTCTTTAATTCAAGCTGCAGCTGCTGTGAAGGCTGAAAGATCAATAACTGACATTCAGCTTCTCTTGAACCGACTTTGGGTTAAAAATGAGAAAAGATTTCCAGAGTAAAAGAGGCAGTTGTTGGTCCACTGAGCTGCTCAGTCAGGTCACTGCAATGATGTTTATGCTTCTTTAAACTTTAAACTTAGCAGCTCTGTGTGGTAGTTAGGCGCTTGCTAAACGCAGGTTTCTGAGGTAGAGCAGCGGCCGTCTGCTCATGACAGCATTTTATTTTATCGCATGGTTTCTGCTGACGCCACCTGATGTAGTGCTAAGGCGTTGGTACATGATGCAGTCGTTTCTGCAGGGTTTGCAGGAGGCTCCTCAGCATCTTTCAGGTGCAGACCTGCAGTAGTGGTTGCTGTTGCTGTCTGAAGGGTTGTAAGGATTACAGTAGTGGTTAACATGGTGCTAAGGTTGCTAACATGATGGGCTTCAGTAGGTGTAGCTATGGTGTTGAACTAGGTGTTTGCTACCTGTTACTAAGACATTTATGGTGTTTGCTGGAGTATTGAGTTACTATTTATTCAGTTCCATGATGTTTACTAGTCTAGTTGTGGATTATACATCAAAGGGGGTTGATTTGTGATGTGTGTTTGTACAGCAGGCGGTTCTGAACCAGCTGCTATGATTTCTAGGTGATTGTTGTTACCCCGATGTTTGTGTTGTTTACTACAGTGAGGAGTTATTGTTTGTGGTTGCGGGGTGGTTTATACCCTGGTGGTTGCTCTACCTCTTTAGGTAGTTCTGGGAGGTTTAGTTCCCATCAGAGACCTTGTCCTGACTTCAGTGTGTACTGTCAAATTTTGGTTTTATGGCCTCTGCGGCTTCTGCCAGAGTTTAACCAGCTCCAGTTGTTTACAACATGTTTACTGGGATTTCCTCGGTCATGGGAAACGATTGTTTCATAGATTGTAGCTGCTCAGTCTCCTGAGAATTAACTTTCATGTTAAAGTTGGATTCCTGTGCTCAAGCTTTGTTCACTATGGAACAAACCAGATGCATCTTCAAGAATTATGTAACTGTTTGGCCCAGATGTGATGTTTAAATATGAAAGCAGAAACAATAGTGTTTTATATCTTCTTCTTTGGTTTCATGTGTTTTCTCTTACCTTACTGGACAGACTGACTCATCCTTTGCTCTCTGAAGGCTCCAGCACCAGCTGCTATCTAACATAAATAACTAGAACTCTTTATGTTGCAGTGATAGAGCTGCCAGCCCAGATTTAAAGAAAACAGAGGAGGAGGAAACTAAAGTGTAAAACAATGAAGGTAAAAAAAGAAACAAGTAGGAAATAGCAGGATTACTGGGAGGAAAAATGGTGGAGGGAAGTGATAAAGATAAATATATATAGATATGTAACCTGCTGTGGGATGGAAGGACATGAAGCACTTACTGGAGGTTTGCAGATCTTAAAAGGACAAACACGTCAGGTGATGTTAAATAAAACTCCTGATTAACACCAACACAAATGCCAAAAATCAACGTTTGTGCCTTTTTAATTTTCTGACTTACCTTGTTTTGCTGCTGACCTCTGACCTGTGACCTCTGACCTGTGACCTCTGACCTGTAAGGAAGAGACAGGTGATAACGTTAAATAGCTGAGATAATGAGATTTGGTTTTAACACTAAATCACTTTTTATTAAAGAACTGTCTTTACTGCATTCACTATTCAGACACTCTATTTTTGATCAATCAATCATCAAATGAAGAATGAATGCCACACATTATATTTTGTAAATTTATTATAAATCAGCCCCTGAACGTGAGTCTAACCTCTAAAGGACGTCGTAGGAGGTCTTCTTGTACAGGTAACAACACCTGTGGTTTAAATGTTTTATTCTGACTCTGATCTGGTTTCTCAGGTTTCTGTCTCCTCTCTGTTAGTCCTGGTTCTGTGGTTCAGGGTGTTTCCCGTCATGACTCACGCTCACAGTGGGATAGCTGGACCTCCTGCTAAACACTGAGGGTTTCCCACTGACTCAGGGTTTGGCTCTGAGCGTCTGTTTGTTGTGGACTCTCACATAGCAGCTGTAGAGAAGCACCGGCAACTGTCAGAGCTGTTTCCACAGCCTGATGAGCTGTGAGGGACAGCGAGGCTTCGGTCGACCTGCAACTCTTTCTGAACCGCAGGTCACTTTGTGTCCATCACTCATCAAACCTCTGGAGAACATCCAGAGTGAAACATTCAGTTCCTCTGATAACTAACAGCAGAAACTGATGTTCACGTCACATTGTTTAAATCTGCAGCAGCTGAGAGGAAAAATCACTTTATGTCACATGATATGTCATATCATTGTGATCCTCAACTGTTAGATAAAATAAAGTCCGTCAATTTTTTGAACGTCCCTGTAGGGGTTACGTGTGTGCTGGAGCCTATCCCAACTATCACACAGGCTAGGTGCAGGGTACACCCTGTACAGGTCGCCAGTCCATCATGGGGTCACATATAGACAGAGACAACAATTCACACTCTCACCTACAGGAAATTTAGAGTCCCCAGTTAACCTGGCTGCATGTCTTTGTACTGTGGGAGGAAGCTGGAGTGTCCAGAGAGAACCCACGCAAACACAGGGAGAACATACAAACTCCTGAGTGTTCATGTAGTTCCAGAAAATCTAACAGAGTGATACATCTTCAGTCTACAGCAGAAGATCCAGGTCCTTAAGGACAGAGGAGTCTTAAGGTACCAGTTCACTTGGTGTTCCTCCACTCCTCCCTCATCTGTGACATCTTCCAGTTTGTGATTGACTGAACATCTGATCATATCAATAATTTCAGTGTGTCTGAAATCCTGAAAAACAAGACCGGATCAAGATCAGCTAATCAGGACTTTCTGACGTAAAACGAATTAATGTTTACACACACATTAGTACAGAGCAAAGTGAAGTCTTGGACTACAATTTGGATCTATCTGCAGAAAGAGTGCGTAGCATGTAAAAAGACGCCTAGCAGTGAGTGTACTGTTACATAATCCATCCTGATGTGACCCCTCTGCTGCAGGGTGGTTTGTTTTCTCTAAGGGGGTGTGCAGGCGAGCGGGTGGGAGAGTATTGTGAGTCTGCAGCAGATTAAAACCATGTGAAGGCGCTGATCAGACCTCCTCTGACTGGAAGCAGATGTGGAGCTACAGAGTGTGGTTTGGTGACTTCATGAGTCCAGCGCGGGGTTTTCCTGCACCACTGGATCCCTGTGTTGGATGTAAACCTGTGTGGAGCCATACTGAATCTGGTCCTGAGGTGGTTTTCATAATGTTGACAGGAGGGAATCATTCACTGTGCCCAGAGAGATTTTCTCTTCAAACGTGGTTTCCTCACATTTTCACCTCTGATCTGTGGTTCAGGAAACATTAAAACCAACAAGAGGAGTGATGTTTGTTGACTTGTTGTCTGAGAACATGTTGTTTTCTACTATTAAAGTGCAGCTCTCTGCTTTAGAACATCATGTCCGGCTCCTCTCGTATCTCCAAGCTTTGTTCACATTTTTTTCCAGGCTCCTAGGAATTGGAACGCGTCCCAGTATGCGGTGGGAGTGAAGTAGGTCATCAGTCCAAGCTGGACACAGGGGATTTTTTTTTACTTGAAAGAATGAATATTTTACACATTTTCTAAGTGACGTGGTTTCTCAAGTTCTAGTCCATTTTATGTCACATACAAGCGTTCTGGTTTTGTTCTAGTGAGGCAGTGCCATTGTTTTTGCTAAAGCCTACTCAGTCCACCATTGAGCAAACATATGACCAGCATAGGCCAAAGCGACAGTTCTCACTTCAAACAAATGTTGGAGCAAGTCACTGAAAACCCTGCTGCAGCCACAGGCCATACAGAGTCAGAACCTTTAGCACAGAAAGCCAACAGCTAATGGGAGCACTGAGACTGGGGTCAGGGGGGATTTGATTGTGCATGCAGCTGGTGTGTAGACCCTGTCAACAAGGCATTGCAGTAATCGAGACGGGATATGACCAGCGCCTGCACAATCAGTTGGGTTGTATATTCAGAAAGGTATGGTCTGATCTTTCTGATGTTGTAGAGGGTAAATCTGCTCTAGAGACAGAGGAGATGTTTCTGTAAAGCTCAGTTGGTCGTCAACAATGACCCACCATCCAAAGACAGTTTCCAGTCATATAGTGGATCAACAAACTGCTTTAGCTCAGTCGCAGGTCAACACAGCAGTCCTATAGCATTGGAAGTGCTGCAGATCCCACAGCCCACATGCTGACCAGACTAAATCTGTAGAATCAAGGAAAATTACTCCATGAAAATGCACAATTTGGTATTCTTCAGACAATATTTTAGACTCCGGAGCCCTAATCATAAATCCCCTTTTCACAATATGTGTGCACACAAACACTGAGTCAGCTGTAACAATGAGAAACAATTTAAACACGATCAATCAGGCCTCATCGGGGGGGTGGATGCTCTGAGGTGTCTAGGAGGATGTGTGGAGTTCTAAATAAAACTTGATCAAGCTGGACAAATGGTACAACTTGATATTTTCAGCATGTTTGCACTGAAAAAAGCTGCAAACTGTAGCACATCTGCACGTCATTAGAAATCATATAAGTGCAGGAACAAATGGACAGTGATGATATGAGTGATGACAGCGAGGATTGTTTTGAGTTTCTCTGCAGCAGTTTTTCTGCTTACAAGATTCTTTCCAAGCGGAAACTCATGAAAAAATACAGACAGTAAATACACATGATGAAGTGATTTAAAGACACGACTGAAAAACAACATGTTTACAGGCTGAAAACTCGAGTTTGTACCAAATATTCAGTTTATAGCTTTTTTCAAAAAAAATTATATCGTTCTGTGTGTGAAGGGATGAAACACATGAATCAGAACCCAAATGTTTTCCAACAATATGAGCACATTTTACATGTACAGCCATGTATAAATATGAAATGTTGCACAACTGTCACCGTGGAAAACTAAATCACATATAAAAAATCTGTGAAGATCTTAAATGCAACAGACATGTTTTTTTTTTGCAGATAAATGTTCAAAGTTAACAGCTGTAATGAAATCTACAACTTGATCTGAGACAGCCGCTCACTCAGGCACTGTTAAAAGAAGCAAAAATAACCAACAGCAGTTTGTGTTTGTAGTTTTCCCATGGATGAGACAGTCACTGTGAAACAGAAGAAACTTTAAAACATGAGTTCGGCTGTTACAGTAAAATGTCTTTTGTTTTATGATTTCTAAGTGGAATTACAGATGTTGACTCACGATGGAGCTCAGAGATCACAGACACTGATGTCCTCATAAAGTACGAGTCAGACTGAACCTTAAAATGCACTATATGGATAAAAGCATTAGGTCGGCTCATCATTTCACAGCCTCTACTCTTCTTAGAAGACTTTCTGCAGGATGTTGGAGTGTTTCTGTGATAATTTGTGTCCATTCGTTCTGTAGAGCATTTATAATGTTTGGCTCACAATCTTCTTTCCAACTGATCCCAAAGGTGATCAGTGGGGTTGAGGTCAGGGCTCTGTGTGGGACAGTCAAGTTCTTCTACACCGAACGCATCACACCATGTAGTTACAGTCCTTGCTTGCACTAGAGCTCGGTCATGTTGGAATAGAAAATGACTCTCCCCAAACTGTTATCACAAAGTTGGAAGAATAGCATTGTCCAAAATGTCTTGATGTGCTGAAGCAATAAGATTGCCCTTCACTGGAGATAGTAGTGTAGTCCAAACCCTAAGAAACAGCCCCATACCATTATCTCTCCAGGTGTGGACAATTACTTCTGTCACTCACTATGTATGTCTCCTAGCGACCATTAGCTGTTAGCCATTAGCTGAAATGTGACACTGCAAAGCTGTATGCTGCTTTCAGACACTGGAGCCCTGAACATAGTCAGATATTATATGAGCTGAATATAACAACAGAAATGTCTGAGTCAGACAGTAAGGAGGTTAATCCCCAGCACAACATGTCTGGCCCCGTTCACACCTTATGTCTTGTGTAAAATATTAGTTATTACAGTTTTAAAGAAGTTTAATACTTTGCATTAGTTCGAGTTTTATATTTGCTCTGCAGCTGCAGTGTTTCTCCTTCAGGTAAAAACTGCTAATGTTTGCAGGCATCAGTTTCCTTCATCACTGCTTTTTGTCTATGACAGCCTGAAGCCGTGTTTCCATCTGCCTGTTTACTGGTTCCACAGAGTGACCACGCACGTGCTCGTCGGCATGTTGGAATCCTAACCCAACCCTGAACTCTCAGCCTATCAGCTCGGCAGCTCAGACCTGCCACAACCAATCAGTAGCGGTGTTTTCCAGGCTGATCCCGGCCGTGGCAGTTTGGAGAGGAGCTCTGGTTGTTGCAGGCCTTCCCTGGCGAGTGTAGTGGTAGTAGAGTGGAAACATGTGGAGACGAGAGCGATGACAGGAAGCCTTTTCGACGATGAAGACTATAAAAGAGACTTTGTGTTCCGTCAGAATACTTCATTAAGAGGTGATGGTGTTTCCTACATTAGAGCAGGAAATCCTGGAAGTCCAGCATATCAGCATTATTATTTACAGCTGTAGGAGAAGATTTACTCAGTCTGTCACTAATCACTGCCTCATTAACCAGTTTTCAATTTAGCTCAGATGTGGATGAGCTGCAGGTCAGCTGAGCTGGTACAATGCCACTAAGTAAGACCTGATGCTGGTTCTGAGGTGAGTTCCTGCAGGTCTAGAGGGAAAGGCAAAAGAAAAGTCAGTATAACTTCAAAAACCAAGCCTGGGACTGGGACTGGAGATGCTCACTTGTTGCTGTACCTTTTAACTGCGTTGGATGTGGATCTGCTGGATTTACTGTGGTCTCCAGTGTTGGTGCTACACAATAACATAAAGTATGCTCATCTGGATCACAGCTCGCTCACAAATCCTCTGGATGTGAGGGAGTCCAGCAACCAAACAGAGGAGGTCTAAAACGTGTGGACCGTGAAGCTTCTCAGGTTAAAGAAACATCAGTGAGACCCTGATCCAGACTCAGCAGGAGGTTTTCAGCCTCTTTCCAGGAGCCAAAGACTTTGATTTTTCCATAATAAAAGACGTGAATATGATTTGATTCAGGTTTAGTGTTTCCTCTGTGGCCTCATTGAGCAGATCTGGATGGTCGGAAAAACTGAAGCTCTTTGACAGTTTTTTCTTTCTGAAAAACCACAAACTTATTTTTCTGGGTTTCATCTTTCAGGCCACGTAAAGGCCGCCCTGCCCCACACTGTGACGGTGGGTTTGGTGGCACTGCTAACACTTATTAAAGTACAGCATCACTGGAATTACAACTCATTTTCTCCAAAACAAACGCCAGAATTAACAGCGTCTGTCCCTTATTCATCCAGAACATTATTTTCCAGTGTAATTTATGGTTTTATGATCATCTTCTAATATTATTTTGGAGAGCACAACTGTTTTCATTTTAATACATCACCTGCTCAATAGATACAGACACTGATATAATACAATCAGCAGAGAGTGGGATCTTCTATCTACAGTACAAAAGCTATTTTTATAGATGTAGCAGATTTTGTTTTAGAGGAGGACATTTTGATGACATTGGGATTGTGTTTTTTTTTGATGACATACACTTTTATAATCAATCTTTAATGAGTGGCACATGTGTTCATTGGCAGTTAGTAGTGAAGGGGTGAAGCATCTTATGTTTAGAGATGAGCTTTAACGATGCAGCTCAACTAGTGAGGCGCTGGAACCATTTTCATGTGTCTGAGTTGTTGTCAGGTTGTGTCTCTGTCTGTCGGACCCACCCTTTGTGAATGCAATAACTCAGGAATGTCTTGGAGGAATTTCTTCACAAATGTCCACCTGGATTTATGGATGAAATGATTAGATTTTGGTGGACAAAGGTCAAAGGTCAAGGTGACTGTGACCTGTCCCATCAATATTTCGCATTCTTATGAACATAAATCCTCAGGAAAGAGAGAGTTTTTTTTATCAGCTTGGACTTGTTTAGTTAGAACATGAGTGTGGCCAGAAATGTAGGTTCACTGGCTGGGGGAGGATTACAACCCTACTGCAGTACTTGTAGTATCTTGAAGGAGTACATTTTGAAATCAGCAGACAGTAAATTTATGGGTGAAGGTCACCACCTTTTGGTGCATCATGGTTAGGATGCATGTGTAAAATGTATAAATTCCACTACATGTTTATGATGGGCTGTACTTTTCCGTCCATCACTTGAGTGGGTCAGAATATTAGGAACAGGGGCAATCTTTAACATATTTAACAACTTATAGGGGTTCACTATTTTCCAATAACTTCACCAAAATCTCAAACATCAGGCACTTCATAAAAATGGATCTTGTGTTGTCTGGACTAAGAACTATGGACTGTACTCTGGACTGAATAAGTTTATCCTTCTCCCATATGAAGTGAGAAGGTGAACACCGCTTCAGAGGGAAGTGTCCTGGATTCATATTCATGATCTTAGGTGGTGATGTAGGTTTTAGAAGATTTATTTTGAGACTAAGGACATTATTGGGTTTTCAGGGATATTTTAGTTTTTGGTGATGTGCTATGTCTCAGACGTTGGCTCTGGCCTGTCCTCTCTATTGTATCTACTAGATTCTAATTGTTACGACCAACAATATGAGGGTTTGCCCTTGTTCTATTTGACTCACGATTGAACCATTAAAAGCGACTCCAGTCTGCTCTCATTTAAACCGATCTTGTTGTAGAGGTGTTTCTAATAAAGTGGCCCGTGAGTGTGGGACTAGATGAAATGACACAACATTAGAATAACCTGCTATGAGCTTTCACAGGTGAATCTAAAAGATCAAAAACCGCTGAAACACCTGGAACTGCCCTTTAAACTGGAGGTTCTGCTGTGTGGATACTAAAAGATGAGGGTCTCTGCACGTGTGACAGCACATGCTGGAAGAAACTTGTTAACACGAGTGCTTCAGGAATGTGAAATAAAAATGAAAAACACTACAGTGGCGTCCAGAATATTTCCAAAACTTGTTTTCCAGGCTGAGAGGACAGGATCATTTTCCTGAGTGAAAGCCTGGGCTCTGCTTTCTGTCAGTCAGCAGCACACGTTCTGCCTCGTTTAGCTCTTTAGGTGAGTCCCTCTGCCAGTCAGAACACAGAAAAAAAACATAGTTGTCATCCATCAGAGCGATGAAGCCGTTGGCTCGGACACCTTTGCTCATCCCACAGAGCTAAAGGCTTTTAGAGGGGCATCCATCTTGTGTCAAGCCCAGGTTTTATTGAAGGGGGAGCTGGGCAGTAAATCAGAGTTACAGAGCCGCAGACGTGGTTAAACGGTCCGTGAGCGCCATTAATCTTCATTTCACAAGGAACAGTTCACCTCAGAATGAATGTCCACTCATCAGGAGGTAGAACCACCTGGACGCTTATACACTGCGACTGCATGCCAGGTACTTGATGATTCTTTAAGACACTGAATAACAGGGATTAAAGAGCTGGTTTACTGTGTTTCTACAGAGATTTTAGATATCATGGTATCAGAGGAATGTGTCTTTAGTCGTAACTGAGTAATCAGTGAAGCGTGTTTCTGTCAGCACAGAGCATGTGATATATTTTCTAACATAAAAAAGCAGCTTCCTCGTCCTCCACCTGTCTGAAGACACGTTCGTCTTCATGGTTGTGAACCTCTTGGTCCTCAATGACAGGAGCCTGTTGGACGTCGGCTGACTGATGACATGTTGAGGGTCTCTGAGCGACCACAAACTGAAGCCTTTGTTCCTCTCACAGTTATAAGAGCTGATTTCACTAAGATCAGGTTTCGAACTCTGAGCCGGTGGGAAAAGTCCTTTTCTCTTTGTGCACTTTGTTCATTTCTTCATTATCTTTAGCAGTTTGTCTTTAAACCATCACAGGATGTCGTTGAGATGTTTTCTTAGCTGACGCAGAACTTCACAGGTGACTTAAACATCATGACTTAAGCATCTTTTTCAAACCAAGCATGAGGAAAAAGTGTCGCATTTAAACACAGAGAACCTCAAACATCAGGCTGCTTTAACTTCCAGCGTGTCCTGTTAAACATGAGACAGAAGTTGAAGATGCAGTAGAGATGTGCTGCCTTTCTGAGTATTAAAAGTACAAGTACTCCAGTTTTAATACTACTTAATACTTAATACTTTAATACTCATTTAATACTCACCATTATTTTTCATTATCCTCAGTTTGACTACCAGGGGTGGTCGGCTGCATAGAGAGCACAAAATGTCAAGGCGGTGCAGCAAATGTTTTTTTGTATTATTGTTAATGAAACTATCATCTTTGAGACAAGTTCTCCCTCTGATGGTAGCTGTTATTGTGTAGCCTACAAAACCTAGGCTAATTTTAAAATCATCAACATCAGTATAGAGTCACACTAGAGTTGGATACTCGTCCCTGCCAGCACATCTTGAAGGTATTCTGACATGTTGACATGTTGTCCATCAGCCTCTTCCTCAGGTTACATAACTCTCTGATAGATGAGAACCGTGCAGAGCAGCTCTGGACCTGCCGCAGCTCTTTACTTCTCTATTAAAACGCAAGCTCACGTGAGGCCTGCTGTGGCCCCGGGGCCTTCAGCATTGCCAGTTAGATTTTAAAAGAGCTGTTTGAAGTAATTCTGTGGCCCATTAAGACGTCGGGGTGCTGTGCAGCTCAGAGTTGGCTGCAGGTCGACTCTGCCCTCGAGCTGAGATGTTTACTGCTCTGGTGTCATCAGATCTGCAAGTTTACAAGCCAGTGCAGTCCCGAGGCGTCCTGTCAGAGCCACAAAAACACTGTGCATAACTCCCCTAAAAGCCTAATTACAACCACACACAGATGTTCCCCCTCTTCGTCCCCCACTGCACATCCAAAACCTTCGATTTAGACCATCCCTCTGGGAATTCAAGCCCGCTGACAGCCACACTGAGCCTCGCTCTCTGCTCGAACAATCAGAATCTCTTTGGCCCTGGTTCCTGTCTGTTTGAGTAATCAGGTTCCTGGACCCAGTGGGACTGGTTTGGACGGCCTCGGGTGAGATCTGGGGGCCAGCGCTGATTAAGTGATGTCTTCTGGAAGAGCTGGTTTGGTTCAAGTATATGCTTTTGTTCTAAACTCACAGGAAAATCTCCATGAGAGCTGACAGTGATACACAGAGTGGGAACTCTCTGCACCAACAACAGGACAACACTTCTCTTAATTAAACAGGGATTTCCTCTGATGTAGCTGGTGTCAGATTTATTTCTGAAGTGAATCTTTTCTGAGGGAAAATGAATAAAATAGAGCTGCCAAACTGCCAGACTCAAAGCTTTTGAATTTCTACACACAGTGTAGCTGATTCCAGCCTCTTTAATCAGCTCATTAAATGGTTATTATCACTAGTTAACACTCCAGTAGGAGGCTAATATCATCTGTTAACACAGAAGGTTCGTGTGTCACTCAGAATTGCTTAACTATTTTTCTTCTGTACTGCACCTGAACAGCTCCAGTGTAGAGAAACTCTTGATATTTCAAATATTCAGGTCAAATGTTATTTTAACTCCCCCCACAATCTTTTCCTAAACCTAACCAAGACAGTTTGTGTCTAAAACTAAGTGCTTTATTACTGAAACCACAGCATGTGACGTGGTAATGGTTTACTGAGCCAACTAGAATGTGGCGAATTTGCCCCATTAATATCTGTAAACACAACTATGTTTAGTAGTAAATGTAAGTTTCTGAATTAGCCAGGATGTGGTTGGATGTAGGCAAGAAAAGCTCTTTGGTTAAAGTTAGAAAAGTCTGGTTTGAAGTTTAACTTAAACTTTCAGAGTGACTGAACCAAACCATAAGAAATAAGGCTAATATCACTGTTGTTCTGCAACATCAGATTCAATTCATTTCAGTTTATTTATATAGCGCCAATTCACAACAAAAGTCATCTCAAGGCACTTTACGGTGTTTAAGTTTTAAGACCTTACAGAGTTTAACAGCACAACTAAAGCAGCACTAGAAGACAGTGGAGAGGAAAAACTCCCTTTAAGGGAAGCACCTGCCCTAACCTGAGGTGAGTGGAAAGAAAGACAGAAAAGATATTCTGGTGGTAAAGAAAACTTAACAAAACCTGTTGCCTGGGGTTGTTTCAATGAGAAATATCAACATATTTGCAATGTGTCATATCCTTATTATGCTAAAAGCATAATCCAGTTGTACTTTTGTCTGAACACTACCTGAGTTATTCAGTTTACTGTCACAAGAATATGGAAATGTCTTTGGATGCATTTCTACCTCATGGCTTCAGATGTTTTTTCCTCTTAATAAATTAGTTTTTTCATTTTCAGTTTGAAACAGCATCAGCATCTGTTTAAAATGTAAATCAAAGAATTTAGATTCATTAAATTATATCTGGTCGAGGAGACATCCTCACATCACTGAACTTCATTTCATCTCTTCACTCGCTGGCAGATGTGTTTTGGTCGACCACAAGAAGCTGTGATTATTTGGAGGAGTTTCAGTGTATTTACTGTTAAACAGCTGCTTTAAATGCACCAAGGTTGTCTAACGATTGGAGCCACGCTCGCTGCTCGTCAAGGCCGACCGAGGCATTACTCAAAGAAAGTTGAAGGAACCCTGACTTCAAAAAAACGACAGAGGAAGAAGCCCATCCAGTTTGACGAGGACTCCAACATCCCTCTGGATTCAAGGACGACTGGAACTGGACTCTTCTTTCCTCGATTATGCAACTTAGTTTGATGGATACCAGCTTTACAGCTCAAGGACCCTCATCCTCTCAAGTTCTTTCTCCACATGGGCTTCCTCCTCAAACACGTGTTGTTGTCGTCTGGACAGCATTATGTAGAAAATTTCTAAATATTCAAGTTTTCAGGCCAAAGTCTGACAAAAATTGTTGCAAATTATATATGATTGTTAAGATTATGTGTCATTTCATGATGTGGAGGTAAAGCTGATCATCTTTAGAGAGCACAAAGACTCACAGTGATGCTGTATGACAGAGTTAACTAAGCATTTTACAGGGAGAAATTAGTTTTCTCTGGGAAATTTGCAAAAACATTTCTTTTATTTGTTAGTGATTATCCCTTTTGCCTGACCCAGTTCTTCTGAAACCACATCAAAACATGATATGTTGAGAGAAGGGATTTGCATGAAGACAAATATTAGTTTATACAATCTGCTCAGTTAATATGTTTGTGTTGCCAATCAAACTGAAATCTAGTTACATTATAAAAACATGTCCATGAAGAAGATGATTAGTGCTTATTTCTCAGCAACAGGCTGTTTGTTGGTATATCTGATTTGTTTGTGTTCACGTGGTTGTGATTTTACAAGTTATTGTGTTTAGATCTGTAAGTGATTAAATTAACTTTTTCTTAATCTCCTGGTTTCTTTATGAGACCCCAAAAATCTGAATTTACTGCTTATGTATGGCAAAGAAAGCAGGAAATTAACACATTTAAGAATCTGGAACCAGCTAATATTTAGGTAATTTTTCTCATAAATGTGACTAAAGCAATTGTTCACAACAGCTCCAGGTCCAATAAAGTTGTGACACAGTGTCAAATCTACATTAAAACAGAATGCAATAATAAACTCATATTTTATTCACAGTAGAACATGGAAAACATTAAATGTTCGACTAGAGAAAATAAACCATATTAAGAAAAAAATGAGGTCATTATGAAACATGTCTCTAAAATGTTGGGTCAGGATCATGTTTACCACAGTGTAGCATCGCAGTCTGCAAACGTCCGGACTGGAGTTCTGGAGCTCTGGGAGAGGAATGTTGTCCTGTTCTGTCCTGATACTGGATCTAACTGCTCAACAGTCCTGAGTATTTAGTATTTTATTTAGTGTTTCTAGATGCTCAAATATATTCAATAAGTGAAAGGTCTGAACTGCAGCAGGTCAGTTTAGCACCTGGACTCTTCTACTATGAAGTCAGGCTGTTGTCATAGATGTAGTGTGTAGTTTAGCATAGTCCTGCTGAAATACGCAAGACCTTCCCTGAGAAAGACATCATCTGGATGGAGCATATGCTGCTTTAACACCTGGATATATTTTTCAGCAGTGATGGAGCACTTCCACATGTGAAGCTGATAATTCCATAGACACTAATGTCCCCCATACCATCACAAATGCAGACTTTTGAACTGAGCTCTGATAACAAGGTTCCTCTACTCATTAGACTTACTTTTCAGCCTGTTGTTGCCTCTGTCCCAACTTTTCAGAGACATGTTGGTTCATTTTGTCTGTTTAAACATTTGATATGTTTTCTATGTTCTACTGTGACTAAAATGTGCAGTTATGAGATTCGCAAATCACTGGATTCTGTTTTTATGTAGATTTTACACAGCATCCCAACTTTTTGTGCGGTTGTATTTATTATAACAGTAAAAAGTTTTAGCCCTGATTAATTCCAGAAAACGTATTATTTTGAAAGGTGCTGCCTCATAAAGATCAAGGTTCTGACTAAACATGTTTAAGTGGCTCACACTGAGTTGGGCAACCCTGGAAACACCACAGTCATAGAAACCAGATTTCTCCTGGACACAACAGAGACTAGCTGAGGACAGAGAGGTGGGTCCACAAAATACTTCATTTATACCGAAAGAAAAGCAACTTACTGCAGTTTCCAGTTAAGCAGAGACACTTGATGTCTTCATGATGCTTTAATGCTCCATCAGCCAAATCACATTCTCCTGTTAGGTTTAATGCTGTGCTTTTATTTAACAGTCCTTAGAGTCCTGAGGGTTTAAAGGTTTAATCCCCAGTTCAGTTTATTTAAGTTTAGTTTTACTTCCAAAATGCCTCGCACCATATTGCACCCATTCTTGTTTAAGTTCCTGAAGGCACCTCTTTGAGTCAAACTGGGGTATTATCAAACTGATATCAGGGAATATTAATCTGGCGCTGACCTGAGATCTCCCTCTAATCTGGTTTCTTATGGTGATAAATTTAATAAACTCATGAGAGTTTTCCCCAAGAAGGGGTTTTCCATCTGTGTAAAGGCAGTTTCATGTTTACTCCTGCAGCAAACTAAGCCAACGTGACAAATCTTTTCTTTTCTCCTGGATTCTTTAAATCTCCACCTGCTGTTTCTGCAGGATTCTGGCTTCACTTTGAGCCATGCATCACATAACAGCTTCTTGTTTATCCTCAGAATGCCTCCCATCTCTCCTCTCTGCATCAACACTCACAAATCTACTCCATGTGTGCCGATGAGCTGATAAGTCATCTTCCCTTCCCTTCGCTTTCCCCTGGCTTACGTTTTTAGTCTTTCAGCTTTGAGGGCCTGATCGATTTACACTTGATTCATCAGCTTGCTGAACATTAAATATACACATCCCCAGTGCTGTCAGAATAAAACCCTGAAGGCTGAGAACCAGCAATCAAAATTTAGCTTCACATTTTTCAAAATCCTCGTAGATTACAGTGATTTATAAAACTGACTGTCAAAGGCTGAAAGACACTTGAGATGACAGCAGATTCCCATAACACTCCATAAAACCAACATGTTTTGTCAGTGAGTTTGACCTTTGACCCGCCAGCTGCCAGATGTCTTGGAAAAGAACTAAATTTAACATTTAGTTAAGGCAAGACAAGCTGAAAGTCTGTCCTCTGACACAAAGTAAAATGAGTGTTTGACTGTACTATTTCTATAATTGATTCATATTTGACAAAGTGTTTGGGTCATTCTGGTTTATGAGAAGTGGTTTATGACGTGTTGTCCACATGTTCACTAATACAGCAAATGACTAGTCAGTACAGATGCAACATCAATAAACAATAACCAAAAATCTTGCACTGTCCTGCTTGGTTCAGACAGACAGAGGTTATTCTATTTGGGCCCAAAAACCTCAGAGACACAATGTCTAATCATATAGTTACTTTAGATGACATAACTCTGGCTTCCAGCACTACTGTGAGGAATCTTGGAGTTATCTTTTACCAGGATATCTCCTTTAACTCATATATAAAAGAAATCTCTAGAACTGCCTTCTTCCACCTGAGGAATACCAGCTTCCAGTTCAGGTTCAGGAAACAGACACTGTCTCTACTTTTAAGTCTAGGTCTGGTTCTGCTGGAGGTTTTCTACCATTAAAGGAGGTTTTTTCTTTCCACTGTCTCCTAGTGCTGCTCATGGAGATTTCTTGGGTTTTCCATATAACTCCATATAGTTGTATTGTTATATTCTGTAAGGTCTTAAAACTTAAACATTATAAGGTGCCTTGAAATAACTTTTGCCGTGAGTTGGCACTATATTTATAAACTAAACTGAACTGAATTAACCCAACCAACATGAAGCAAGATGCACAAACTAAAAATCTTGGACGCTCTGCGACTTTACAAAACTTTGTCTGTGAAAGAGATTCAGAGCAAGATCTCATCAGGCGATCAATCTCCAAGCTTTGCGCCTCTGTAGCATCCAGCGTTTCCCTAACAAACAGCTCTTATCCTTCGCTGTGTCCTCCCATCATCCTCCTCTCACCCCCCATGTTCTCTCCACTCAGTCCAGCCAAGAAAGACTTTCCTAAAACAAGGGAATCCCAGGCCAGATGAGACGGGGGAGCAGTGGGGAGTTCCTCTCTATCATTACTCATCTGTCTGGGGAAACCCGAGGGAGGAAGACGACAGAGAGAAATGAAGGAATAAAGAGAATTATTTGGAGACTGATCAGAAACTGCAGAGGAGACAAACACAGCAATGATTCACTGTGACGCTGCCTTGACGACTGTAATAACACAAACAGAGCGCTGGAGGCCGACTGGTGATTTAACAATTAACTGATTAAAACACAGTTCACTCTTTATTACTCATTACTCTTATTAAGTCAAGAGTGAAGACAGACAAGAGTAACATCTAAATTAATTAGATTTATGACCCGAGTTTGACCAAAAGCCAAGATCAGAATCTACACATTTAGTACCAAGTCCAGATGACTGTATAACACAAGCGTATCTCCTTCTTAAGTGAAGCCACATAGGTCTACAATAAAGTCTTGTCTTTTCTTGTCTTAAGTAACCCAGTTGTGTGAAAAACAACCCTATCTGGTCCTGACTGGTCTAAGCACTGTGGACCATATGTGAGAATCCTTTAGCATAAAGGGATCTGCAACAAAGTGGATTCATCCAAGTCCTTACATAAGAAGACCATTACTTTTAGGAGAAGAGACGCAATTTGGAGCAGGCACTAACAGTTCAGTCCAGAAACGGAATGCAAAGACCCAAGAACTATTGGCACAGAGTGGGAGAGAGAGGTAGTCCCTCATGACCCACACAGCAGAAAAAAGAAACTGATGTGGATCTCCATGTGTAAAGAGCGTTCATCTGGACACGAACTGGCAACATGCAAGAGGAAAGAACATAAATCTGAAAAGTCTCTGCCCCGTTAGAAACGCAAACGTCCTGTGAAACATTCATCAGAGGATGTGAACGCAGAGAGTTCAGAGCCGAGCCGCCTCTGCAGGAACACTGTGAAAACAATTAACAGCTAAACCTCGACAGAGCCAGAACCTCCTGCATGGAGAGGGACATGGTGGAAAAATGACATGGGACCGAGTCAAAGCCAAGACTGTCAGCAGGTTGATCTGTGGACAGGTGCAGGTGGGAAGCATCAGGACCACACTGATTTACATGCAGCAGTCACTTTCTTTAACTAAATCAAAACTATGAGACAGTAGGTCACAGTTATGTGATCTTAGGATGCATTTTCTCTATGAAGCGATGCTATGACAACACCTAATCTAGGGCATTACCATCTCAAAAATATCTCCTAATAATACCCTTAAAAACAAGCCAAACCTGGACAAACAGCAGAAAACATATTAATCTAAAACATGTACAATTCATTTAGGGTCATATGCGAGGAGCTTGCTCCAGTTTCCTATCAAATATAACAGCAACAAACTAGAAAAATATTGAATTCCTGTGCAGGCCTTGCTGGAAAATCAGAAATGAAGGCTTTTTAAGACGTTCCAAATCATGAAGATATTCACGTTTACAGGCCAACAAATCTAAATTCATGGAGTCATCTGTGTTTGGTCTACACTGAGCAAAGTGACTGATTGTTCTGTGTACTGGATTTCTAAACTGTGTTTCCAACTCCCATCTCTTCAGGCCTTAATGTTATTATTAAAGTCACCGTGTATTGGTTTGAAAACACAAGTTCTGGTTCTGCAGGAACAGGCATGTGGTTTATAAAACATAAGTTCTGGTTCTGCAGGAACAGGTGACTGATTCCCACACTGATAGTTACCAAACTAGAGATCCACTTCACATGAACTGATACCAGGAATCCCTCTGTGTGGACCCAGATCTAGCTTTTCCAGGAACCACTGAACAGGTGAGTGTTTCCAGGTGACTCTGTGGCATCACGTTTTTATTTCAGTCCAGGCCCGTGGCAGTTAGTGAACATCGGAGTTCAGAGCTTTTGGCCTCATGTGGAGTTGATTCAGCCCTCCTCAGGGTCTCAGACCAGGATCAGGATCAGGTTTCAGACCAGTTTGATTCATGAAGTGTTTTCTCTGCAGTCATTAGCCTACATAGGCCCAGTAGCTGCTTGTTTTCTGTCTTTCACTTTATATTTAGTAGTAAATGGGAGGGAACCTTAAGAAAAATAAAGGCTAAACTATGAGACAAAAAAATATATATTTTTACTTATTTATAAAAATCCACTACAAAATACACACTGTTGGTAGTATGCAGTACATATGTAGGTACAGTAGAGTACTGAGATATTTTATTTTACGAAGGAGAAACATCACATGTGGTGTATGTCTCGGAGAGCCAGATGTATTTACACTTTTCCAACATCTGGATAGAATGAGCGTCAGATTTCCCTTGTACCTGAACGCGCCCTGGCTGCACTCACCCTGACTGAACATATATCAGATGACGTTTCCCAATACAAATATCTTTAACGCTCACATATAAAGAACAATAAGTTTAACACCAGTGACGTTGACGTCAGGTTTGTCTCCACCGCCGATGACTCTGCACAGTCCACCATTGGACTCTCTGTCATATTTTTTATAACGATCGTTATTCTGAGTTTTTGCAGAGCTCAGGTTCAGGTTTTATCCCAATAAAACTGACATTAAAGCTCTCATTTCTCTCAGCCACCCAGAGATATTTAGTGCCTAATATAGATTCATGGTGTGAGGAAAAGCCTGGATAGGAACAATGTTCCAGGTTGGATCTTAGAGCCAGACCAGATTACAGAATAAAGGGCTTTAACTGTACCTGAGCAGTACCAACACATGTCCATCATGGTCAGGTGGCCTGAGGCAGAAATATAAAAAGCAGCTGTGAGTTCCCGGATTTTCATTCTGGTTTTAAATGCATCGTCCGTCAACAAACACACACCACAGATTTATGAGGTTTTATATTCCTGCCTGTGAGAGGAGAAGCTCAGAGCAAGAACCTAGATGTGTGTGTTCTCTGCAAAACTTCAAATCAATCGCTCTGTGTGCCTGCAAGTTGTTCAGCACTTACTTGATTAAAAGTCTCTTAGCTGTAACTGACTAAACGTAGCTTCACTGACACAATCAACAACCAATAATTGATGAAATGTGACATTTTGATACAAGAAAACAAAACAGAAATAAAGTGGAACTGACTCAAAATGCCAATGTCGCAACAGAGCTACAACTCTTCCTCCTCCACCCGCTGTAAAATCTGATCCCAGGTCTGCTCTCTCAGCTCCATGTAGAAACAGGTGTGGGCTTTGTGACTCCCCCGGGGGGCGGCAGGGTGGGTAGGTGGGCGTGAAGCCATCAATCACATCAGCACAGATGTGACGACTTGGCTGTTTTCCACATCTCAGAACACTGAAAATGATTCTTGAGGTGGTTTAACAACACTGTGATTTACATATGGTCCTGAACTGGTCCTGGTGCATTTAATGGGTCTGCATCAGCTTTTCCTGGTTTTCCTTACCTCTGCTGTGTTAATGTCTTGTGTCCTGCAGTGCTTTATGTGTTACAAACAGTCCAGAAAGTCTCCCACTGCTGCCACTTCACCTGCCATAAGTTCTCTTTAACAACGAGACAGTGGACAGCGCTGGATGGATGGTCTAAGAGAGTTTTGGAGCCATGTTAGGACCCAACATAAAGACGTCTCTGAGCTCAGAACAGAAGGATACATTCACATGGTGCTTAGTTTAAATTTTGGTGATTCTTTGGTGATTAGTCTCCATGAAGAGTCTAGTCAGGAACGTCCCTCGTGGAGTCTAGACACTGGTGTTAGTGTGAGGAGAGGGTTGAATGTGGATAGAGTAGATGTAGACTGAGCAGGGGTCTAAAGAGCCAGTGAAGGGCCATGTGATCTGCTTAACACTTGTATGTGCAGTAGATTTATGGGATGATTGACTCATGGAGACCGAGGCAGAACCTGACTGGTTAGTAGAAATAACCAGCTGGTTGTAAAATACAGTGTGACAGGATGATGGTTCTTGGATCAGGATCTGGACCTGGATCAGATAGATCCTTACTGTTCTGCACTTAGGTTTTCTGGATTTCCTGGAAACCATCTGCAGCTTAAGGGGTTTGTGTCTTTACCTTCGGTCTCTCTGCAGTCTTACATAACACACAGATTTTCCTCCTGACAAACCTGAGCAAAGCCTCTCTTGCTCTTTCTCTTTAACATGAGCTCTGCAGCCCCTCAGGGATCCTTCATATGTTTTATGTCTCTGAGTCCAACAAATCAATGTGTGATGCCATTGCCTGTGTTTTCCTGCAGAATCAGATGTTCTCGAACAGAACATCCTGTAAACTGAACGAACAGAACACCTTCTGCTGGGTTTCCTATGTTCATTTAAACCCTGGCACACATTGAGTCAGAAATCCAAACGTTAAGTTGGTCTTGTTGTTTACAGAGGCTAAAATTACAGCACTGAGATTTTGAAGTTTTCATCACTCTCACAATGATTTTCTGGTCTCTCTCATTTCACTGCATAGACAGATAAAATCACAATTTGGTGCTCCATGACCGGTAGGAGAAGCTCTTTTTTTATTATTTTAAATCCCACACAGCTCTCTGTGGCTGTGTCAGCTCACGCTTCTCGGTTTCCTGCTAAAAACCATTCAAATCTGAATTTCCTGGCGGTCGTGACAAATTCCATTCTGCTTTTCTGAGCCCGTGACAGTTTCTTGGTGTTACACCCTGAAATGGTGACATCGAGTCAAAAAAACAGATGAACATGTCACACAGAGACGTCACAGGTACTAACTGTTTTTTTTCATAGCATTACTGTTTATATCTACAAATTGGTGCATGACATCTACCCCTACTTAAACCTTAAATATTTCATACGGTTCCCAGTCTACCAAATAAAATATGAATCCTTCTGGCTTCACTGATGCTACGAAGACAAGCAAGATGAAAAACAGAGCAACCTCCAAATACCCAAGTAACAACAAAGTTCCACAAATGACCAAGTCAGAGGTGCTTTACAGCTACATTAACCTCTCCGAGGTAAACAGAAGAAGTTTCAGCAGCTTTGGAGAAATGACTGATCAAAAAGCTACTTTGAAGAGAAAGAAAACTAAATTAGAAGAATAACAAACACAAAAGCAGTCAAGGTGCACTAACGTACATAAAGATGGCGAGTCACAGGGATGTTTCAATATCACCCTCATGTACTCATACTTGTAAAACTTCTTCAATACACAGAGCAGATGAGACAAACAGGAAGTAAAAACACTACTCGTAGAGAATCTGGTTAATTTTCCAAATAAAACATTAAGCTGTGTTTAAAAGTCCCTGTTCTGTCTGTAGCTGGTTGACTCAATGACCTAGTGCTGTTTTTTTCTCCTAACACATCTCCTCTGCTCTGCTGCAATCAGCAGAAGGAGAGAGTTTGTCAGAATCAGTAAACAAACATCTGATTACAGGGTTTGTAACAAGTTATGTGCATGTTATGGCACTTTTTCTGGGAATCTTTATCATAATATTACATTTGCAGCATTTTAAAGTACTCATATCAGTATCAGCAAGTACTCAAACGTGTGTACTGTGTACTGAGGAAAAAAGTGGTATCGGGACATTCCTAGTCACAAACGAGGAAACACTACACTCACAATACAGTCATTTCAGATTCTCAGGATGAAACTTTAGAATTCAGTGTTTGTCCTGCACAGTTCACCTTCAGCCCCCCTCCTTCTCCTCAGAGCTGTCCATCAGCTGGGAACGGGGCATTACCTCAGCGACCAGCGGTCCCGCTTCTCATTAATGGAACGTTGGTGTGCTCACATGTTACATAACAGGGTAAAATTACATCTCATTCCTGCTGCGGTGGAGAAACCTTCACATTACCCCATTGCAGAGTCAAGATCTTGTCAGCTTTTTCCCTCTTAAGTCAAATAATACACCAGTTTCCATGGCGACTGTGCATAAAGCCTGCATCCTGTCATAATGCGGCTTCAGAGACATGTGTGGAAAAGTGATGTAATCCATCACATCACTGCTGTGTTTGACTGTGACTGTGGTCAGAGTCACGACACTGGTGGTAACATGAGGACGGATGATCTGATGATGTATAAATACAGCAGAAAGAGACACGGTGATAAAAGTTATTCATGTCTGACATAAACTCAGACTGAGAACTGAGAGTTACAGCTTTTTATTTGACCCTGGTGACAAGTAGTGGTTTTACTGTCAGAAACTGCAGTTCTGACTCTGTTTGGGTGAGAAAACACAAACTATTTTTTCTATGTATATCAGGGATTTTATTCTTTTACATGCACAGATTTTTCTAGATATTTAGATTTTTGTATTTATTTTACTACCTGGTGCATGTTGAATGACACCACTTTATATATGAAGCATTAAGACATAGTGCCCCAAGATGCTTCTGCTTGTTTAAAATAATGTTTAAATTAGATGCTGGTAAGTGTTTGGCTTTTAATCATTTTTATGTTTTTATGTATTAACTCAATTAATAAACAAGCTCTATAAAAATTCCTATAACCATCTTTTTAAAGTTTGAACTTTCCTTTACCTGGGCGTCTCATATGAACATTAAACATGATTTATGTGACAGCATCTTGTTACCAGTACAAATGTTTGAACTCACCTAATGGAACTGGACTGATGAGTTCAGGGAGCTCAGTAAACTGCAGTTTTTCCTCTGTTTCAGTACAACCAGGTGAGCAGATCCCTCTGACGATACAAAACATCTAACATAAGGACTCTTCTAAACCTTTTTACTCACACTAATACATAATCCAAACAGTTCTAGTTCTGTATGGTTTATGCCACACAGAACCAGAACAACAACACCACATGTGCCTGTCTACCTGGTTTTATACACTCACAGCTTGAAAATCTGCAGCTGACTGATTATATATCATTTGAAAAGATGCTTTAGGAGCAATGCTGCTAAATGAGTCTGTAGTTTTTAACACATTTGAGCAGAAGTGATGCAAAGACACTGAGCTGAAAATTCACTGCCCTCACATCATAACATATATGGGCTCAGTTTGACTTACACTTTCTGCAGACATCGTTATCTGTGTCCACCGCTTGTAAAGCTCAGGTAAAAGACGCTGCTTGAGGCTGCCGAACATGCCTGAGATTTTTCAGATTTGAACTTTTCTTTAATGTCAAACTGATTCACTAACAGTTAGCTTCACTTTTATGGTTGGACTGCAAAGAGGAGATGCTAAATGATAATTCGGCTCATTGTAAGCCATGTCAATGTCACAACATCTGAATAAATACAGGCTAAAAACTGTGCACAGGTTTCAATCAGCTAATGAATTTCCTGTTTGCGTCCCCCAAAGCATCATGGGAACTGAAGTCCCAAACTTATAGGCCTTACAGATTAGGCCTAATACTAAGTGTAACAAAATGCAGTAATGTTAACTTTTTCATTTTGCACTAAGAGTAAACTCCCACTGAAGTGGGAGACATGGATGAAAGCAGTTAAATAA